>JAVJIF010019639.1:0-35591 GCA_038442645.1 Agave tequilana | reverse complement strand
CCTTTTCCGGTTCCAAACAAACACCAGAAGTGGGAATGAGTTTTCCCACTTCCACTTTCCCCACTTCCGCCCCCAAACAAACACGCCCTGAATAGAGCATGTAATAATAATATTACCTGTCAAGACAGTTATAATTCAACCTTCAATTCATCCATCTTATCCGAACACAATCATATTTATATCAAACTTTGTCATATTTCCATCAGCAGACTATGATTTCCATAATTATCTTCCACATAAGCATTCATAGTACTTTTGGTTTTGACATCTTGTACAAGCCAAAAGATACTTAAGTCTTGTTGTAGGAACATAGATATGTACGTACGTGCAACCTGCATCAAGTCCCAAAATTTAACCACACTATGCAACACCAAGACGGGCAAACTCCTGCTCTGAGAACCAAAAAGTTCAAACTCAAACAAAATAGAACCACGAGTCAGTTAGTCTGGAAAAATAAAATGATGAATGGGATTGAGTCCACCGCGCAGCAAGTAACCCTCCCATCCATGAGATTTGGGTTGCACAATAAAATTTTAAGCAATTATAAGATATGATGATAATAAACTATTAACAATCAACTAAAAAGTAGAAGGTGCTAGCTTGCACGTACTTCACATAATACACAAGTTCAGTTGGACTTGCAATCTACAATAACATGACGGAAACCACAATAATTTATTATATTAAGGTTACTAATGAATCTGAAAAGTCAAAAATTCTAAAAAAATTCTTTAATGCCAAACTCGTAGCAATCCCTTGTTGCATTAAAAAAAATAAAAAATAAAGATTGATAACACAGTCATAATACTCTATACAGAAATTAACTATATTTCGTATAAAATGAAAATTTACAAACAATAGCTATATAGTATACCAATTGCATAAAAAATCAAGAATGGTCGCTTGTACTCTATAATGCTTTGTTAAAAAAAGGAATTCTTACATATGCATGAAATGATCTCGTGATAATTCCATATAAATTAATAATTTCTGGAACAACATACTTATAGCATACTAGTTGTCAAAGTTCAAGAATGCTTCTTTCTCATCAATATTTATAAAAAACTGAAAGTCTAATGCTTGTAAGAACTCACGAACATCCCACATGATAACAACAATTTTCAAAACACTATATAGAATGCTAGCCAGTGGTGTCTTGTTCCTTAACAGTATTACCCGACAGGGCCACCGTCGATTCTGTTCTGACAGAACCAATCATACCCTGTTAGGACGAGGGCATCAGACCACTAATCATGTTGTCATTTATTCCCATGAGTTTACTCTCCATAGACGTCTCCATGGAGCCGCTAATTACTCAAGGTTAGTGGATCTATGACCTAGCCTAGTATATCCATATATTCAAATTTCCCATCAGTTAGCCGCAAGGGTCACAAGCATCCACTCGGCCTAGAGCCTTACAAGTGCCCATACTCTTTTTTAAAAATCAATGCTTTCAATGCCAACTCTAGTGCTAAGCAGCAAGGGTTAGGTAATGGTTTAGAGAAATAAATCCTGATTCCTCGTTATTCAGAGTGTAACTAATTTTTTTTTTTAACATGGTAAGCGCACATAACTGTCCAAATCATGAAAAATCAAACAAGTCCATGGCATTATAAACTCTCATTCCAAGATTGATAAGAAAAAAGTTACATTCTAAGATCAGGACAGATCAATAATCCCTGCATAATCATTATATATAAAAATTTGTTTTCAGATCAAATCAGCCCTAAAATTTCAGCATAAGATGTAGAAGAGATTTCCATTTTCCAGATCAGAGTAGACTCAACATAATGTTGACAATAGAAACTTCCATTTTTAGACCGAACAACCCCAGACTTTTCACCCTAAGACTGAAAAGCTAACTTCTATTTTTTGGCTCAGAATACACCTAATTATTCCAGCACTATCTTGTCTATAGAATCTTCTATTTTCAGATCAAAACAACGTGAAACTTTTAGCATAAATGTAACAGAAAAATTTTCATCTGTGAATCAGGAAAACATCTAAAATCCTAAATAACCTAAGTTGGAATAGTTACTTACCTCTTGTAGAGATGATTTCCTTTCACTTTCTTCTCTCTCTTCTCCTTTCTTATTCTATAGAAAACCCCTTCTTTTTCCCCGTCTTCCTTTCTTTCTTGTCGCAGACGAACCCCTTGCACCCTCTTCTATTCTCTGTTGAAACCCACCGCCTCTCCCTTATTTTTCCCTCCTATTTTTCCCTTAACTGGGTTAGGTAATAACAGGTGGCCTAGCCTTTACTTTGGTTTCTTTTAACAAATGTCCCTATGGCTCTACGCACAAATGACAACACCTTTTAGATAACCCGTCTACTCTTGGCATTCCTCATAGAATTTCCGCTTAGTTATTTTAAATGAAAAAATTGCATAGAGGACTGTCAGGCTTATCATTTGGATATTTTGATCCAATATTCAGCAATTTTTTTTAAAAATGTCCCTGTTCTTCCTGCAATTTCTATGCCAACATATTTATTTAAATAACTTATTAACATAAGAGTCTTAGTTAAATTACTTATTTGTTTAGTTAACTTGCTTTTCAAGAGTCAAGAATATCACATCTAGACCCTCACAATTGTTTATATTCAAATGATTTAGATAAAATGCATCTTCTGCAAAAATTAGCAAAACTCTCAAACTTTCATTTAAGTGCAGGGATATTTAAATCTTTTATTAACTTAAAAACTTAATCAAGTATCTAGTCGCCCATTAAGCTAGTATGATATATTTTGAGGATATTATAGGGGTGCATTCTCAGGAGTTGACTAATTGCTGCTCGTAGAACTAGGAATAAAAAATAAAGTAAGATGGAGAGATGAGAAGATAAGAAATGAGAAGAAATGTTGAAATAGTTGGGGGGGGGGGGGGGGGGGGGGGGGGGGGGGGCGAATAGCGACTGGTTCTGCTACATTCACTAACCAAAGCAAATCTGAACAGCTGATTATGCTTCTCGTCTTTTCTCCTCTTAAAATCATTCCAAACAAGGTTTGAAATATCATCCAATATGATATTTATGTCCAATACCAATATTGCCGATGTATCCCGATATGGTAGAGACGATAGTGATATTGCCAATATGACAGGCGAAAACTACCGATAAATGGTCCGCCGATTCCGATACAAAAATGTAAGCTAATATGCCGATAGTAATACCAAGATTTCAAATCATGGTTTCAGATTTAAAATCAGAAAACTTGTTTAAGAAGCAGACTTATGAAAGGTTACTATTAACTATAGCAAATTTCTTTCCTTGCCATGCAAATAACTTCATGTGTGTATCTCCTAATTCTTCACAGTTGAACTCAAGGTTACCGGATTCATGTTACGATTTGGTTTGTGGTACATGTATGAGTACGTGGTAGTTGGTGCCCTACTTTGAATGGTATGTGGTTAAATGGGGGGTATGCTTAATCGAATCATCATCTTGGATCATGCTACACTATGTAGCACGGACACTCCTATCTTGGAGCCATGTTGTATCTGAAACACGTGTGACACACGTGTCAAACATATGTCATGTGTATTTTTAAGAATTTGTCCGTGTCCACGTGTCGTGTCCATTTCAATGTTGCCGTGTCCGTGCAATATAGATGCTACACTTGGGAGTATTCGCTACGTTATTTGGATAATTATGCATGTATTATTTGTGTGCATGTGGATAGAGAAGAGGCATGCATACATATATAAAACACACACACACACAAAAACATACATACATGCATTCCTACATATATATGTATGTATTTATCTTGTACCCGAACTGTTGTCCACACCCCCCCCCCCCCCCCCCCCCCCCCCCCCCCCCCCCCCCCCCCACCCAAGTAAATGGGAAAGAGGATAGTTCACTGTCATTTGAAACATATGTTCAAATCTCTTCTGATATGTTGGTCTGTTAACTTGCCTCAAATACACTCAATTTTCAGTAGTTGCTACATCTTATCAACCCTTCCAATGATGAATAAATGATGAACTTATGGCATATGAACATCGTTGTTATCCACTTTGAGTACCAATGTTTAACTTTCACATTATTAGTGGTTCACGGATGTTTATTTATGTTGTCTTATTGTAAAACATCCGTCCTCTTCTTTCTTTTCTTTTTGGCAATGAATAAAACATTGCACTTTTCATGCAGCTAAGAGAAAATTCCTGGACTCCAAACTCCAATCGTTGGTTCCGATGTCTTCTGATATTGATTCCTTCCCTAAAGTTCTTCTTCAGGCAATGGAGAGTAGGGAAATGCAAAAAAGGTTCCTCTTGTTCTATTCTACGAGAGTCCAGTTTGTCTTTCTTTCCAAATGCCGATCTTAACATGTAATCTCATTGCAGCAAATACAACATTGCTGATGGAATGCGCCAGATGTTTGATCCCTTTGAAAGAGTTGCACGATCATTTCACATTTGCCCTTGCTGTGAGCGTCCTTTCTCCCCTGAAGAGGAGGATGATTTTGTTGAGAAGGTTAGTTGTTTCTCACAATTGTTTCACCAGAAACGTGCTGGTTTGCGGACTCAGCCTGTCTTTTCTTGTACTTGTTTAGTTTTTTCCCCCTCCAAATGCATGCGTGCATGTGTAATATTTTGATGTGGCCTTTTCCTGTATTTCTCAGCAAAGAACAAAAAGTACAAGTTCTTCTGAACATGTGCGAAAATTAGCTGTGGGTTCTTCTGAGGCTGACTTGCATTTCCAGCAGTTGGACAAGCTCCGTATGGTTTATGAGGAATATGTTAAGCTCGGAAAAGAAACCATACCTTTATTAGAAATTCTTTTGAAAGAGTTGAGGGAGGATCTCAAAGAGAAGTCGCAGGCATATGAAGATGTAATGATAATTGCTTTCCTTCTTTCTCTAGTAACTCAGCATAAATCTCTTCATCTTAGTGAATTTCTTTCCTAGGATGACATTATTTAGATGTAATGGTATTCTGTATTTACTTTGTTTAGTTTCTTTTAGCATAAGCAGCAACTTCATTTTTAGTAGTCGTCTCTGCCATAATATGGAACTAACTACCTTGAAAACTACATGCCTTCATATCTCAGTTTGTAAAGTTATCAATAAAATTGCCTGAGTTTTCAGTTCTAAAAGACCCCCTAAACGCTATTACCAAAACGCTGAAGTGTCGCTTATGCCCTAGACTGCATTTTAGAGTTACTGTAGGTCTATTTTGTTAATCGTATCCACCTACATTTACTTTTAGTTAATCACAATTATCTAACTTTATCAACCATTCATGTAAAGTTCAAAAAGCTGTCTTATATTATTATATAGAAATGAAATATGAAAACAATTAATCCAAATCCAAATTTTGTTTTGCATGTTTCATTTTGCTAAATACTATGATTAGACTGCCTTAGTAAGTAACTGAATCAAATTCACAAATATAGGTGAAAGGGTACACTTCCGTTCGTCATGTTAAAAGGAAAAAGAAAGAAAAAAAAGAAGAGGAAGTAGAAATGTCAATAGAGATAACCAAAAAGTTATTGAAGTACAGGAAGTCACTTGCGACAGCTCTCATCATAATTTTTTGCTATTATGTGAAACTGATGTTACATACCATGTGCGATATGTTTTCTTCCAAGTTAATGGAGATTTAGAATTTTGGTTTGTCCTGCTAGACACACATGAATTTGCAACTATCTTATCCATTCATCAATGTTTAACTAATACTACTTTGCATTGATGATCTGACTGGATTCTCTGGTTTACAGCATCTTCTTCAGTTTCACAAACAAGATATTTTATCTGTCAAATAACAATTTTCTTTCTGTATCAGCTTATTATTGTTCCTGCCTGCAGCTTTTAGGGGTTCTTGCTCATGTTGAAACTGAAAAGAATGCCGTGGAAACTTTAATTCAACCTGCGGAAACTGTTGAAAGGCTTTTCAATGAAATGCAGATGTTGAAATCAGAAGTTGAAGATTTGGAGTATAAACTGGACGCACGAGCACAAGGTGTCAAATCTAACGGAGGAAATTCAGTTACAGTTGAATGCTGAGTTGAGCAAGAGGTAACTCATCCTCCATATACTAAGGCCCTTTTTAAAGCTTGCGTCTGTGCTTCCTCTATATGCAAAAAGTCTATAGTAGCAACAGTTGTAATGAAAGGTTATCACGTATATGTGTTAACATTAGCTACTGGCCCAAGATTCTTGAGATAATAAATAAACCTTTATTAATCCTTTAATTCACATTTTATCAAGTTCAACTTCTTTGCATCTTCTAATTCATACTAATTGTGAATGTGGTGGATTTAAGATGATCCTACACAACTAGACAAATCCAACCTGTTCATAATTTGTCTTCTAAATCCTTGTTAAACTAGTTATGATATCTGGACCAGATTTGTATCCATGACAGATTTATAGACCTCTCTTGAACCTGAATTCATTTTCTTCTACTCAACTTACTTGTCTTCATTTGGAATGTCCTGATATATCATATACATCAACAATTTACTGTGAAATGGAGTATTGGCTCATCAACCTTTTCTGAAATGATCTTGGCCCGGTCTTATGTTGATCTCTGTGGATTCTTTTGATCGCCGGCAAGATATGAAACCTAGATTTCTATATGAGCTAATAAATATAAAAATCACTTTTCTGCTTCTGTTTCCAATTAAACATGGCAAAACTGAATTAGATATTGGTATCCATTCCTCATCACCATCACCGTGATCGTCTTTTCCTATCAAAATTGGTTTGGCTATGAAGAGCAGCTCCATGTTGAGAAGACTCCACATAAAACTTTTAGGTCCTGTCGCTGGCTATTAACTCGAGTCCAATCCTTTGAATAGGTGTCAAATTCCTGCCTAGGAAATTATGGACAACCAAGGGGTTTGAAAAAGCTTTATAGGTCAGTTGTGAGGTATCTCTATGTTATTTGACATGCGATTTAAGTTCACCTAACCAATGAATAATCTTCCAATATTTTCCAAGTCTAATCAAGGTTCTAGAAGAAAGGGGAAGATGATGGGCCTTGGGATAGGGAATCATGTTCATGTCAAAGACAAGATATGAGCCATGGAACCAACTGGAAATGCCTTTTTTTGTTTAGAATATAACCACAGCGTCAGAGTCTTGCCCCAATATTTGGGATAGGCACATAAATATCTTTTCAGTCGAGTTCCTTCTCTCCGTTAGTTTAGCAAATACCCTCTGCTTTTTGGTTATCTCAATCTGTGTCCTCCCTATCAGGTGCACATAATAAGATGAGAAAGCACAAAGCAGACACACGTTGCTTAGCTGTTTGTCACGCATATCTGAAGACCATAGCGAATTTTGGCTGTATTTGAATAGTTGTACCAGACAAAAAGATTCTTGTCTGCTACATGTTAGAACACAAACAAGATTGTCTTAGATAGCTTTTTAAATTTTTACAACACTAAAGCTTATTCTAAACATCAGCCTCTATAGTGAATTTGGAGCCAGTCAGGTCACATATTTAAAGATCATTACATCGTGTTCTATGAACCGTATTAGACAGGGCCAGGTATTAGTTAAATTTTGTTTTTGGTGGTGACGGCGGGCGCAAAGTTTTGTTTTTTTGGGGGGGGGGGGGGGGGGTGTGTTCTTTTCTTCTGCAATCAAATTTATTCATATGATTATACAAATGGTAGGTATAAATGCATTAGTAAGTTTGATTATTTCTTGAATTAAATGTAGAAGTTTTGTTTTTTGTAGTTCCATTTAAGGTGGTAACAAAAGCATTCTGATCTCACTCTAATTTTATATAAACACATGAATTTATGATTGTCTGGGAGCAGATATTACACTATTCAAAGAACACCATTCAAATTAGTACACTTCTTGAGGATATTGCGGCTTTATGCATATGCTGTCTTAAATGAGAGAGATGCCTGAATGATGAAATTACAGTATCCTTATCTCCAACTAATATTTGATGCTTCATCATTTTATGTGCTACTTTATATATAACCAGGGAACAACTCAGCCAGGAGATCGATAGCCTGAGGGAAGAACAGCAAATTCTTAGTAAAAATTTATCAAATTCTCAAGTGCGCTGGCATACTGTTAGGGAGGAGAAGCTAAAGGCTTCCAGTATCTTATGTAAACTTAAAGAGTTAGGAGAGGACTTAACTTCTCTAGCTGAAGAAAAATCTCAAATTGACCTTGATGAAAAGGTGAGTTTTAAGTTCATTTATTGTCACTCATCCTGCTTGACTTTGACATTTAACTCGTCATTGTTTTGTGCTGTGTTCTTTCGGAACATTTTGGGGTATGCTGCAGTGTCAAAATGCCTTGTAGAAATCTTTCCTTTCCAGTAGCCTAATATATGTATATATTCAACTTTTTCCTTTTATTTTTCCTTAATCTTCTTAAGTTTTATGAAATGAATAAATAATCCTATTATAAACCAGTTTCTTGTTTCTCCATTGACATTGTGCAGCTTTATATTGAAGTCTCTTGGTTATGCGTATATCAATTTAAGATAGTAAAAATGTATGCAAAAATACAGATGCCTTGTATCTTGTCTTTATTATCCTTTTTCGATCTCTGAATAAATAGTGAAACAGTTAACTGCAGTTTGTGTTATTGAATTTAGTAGTTTATGCGTCCCGTGTCCTTTGATTATTTAACTTGTCTAAAAGCTAGTTTTGTTGCTCCTGCCATTTACTATTTATTGGCAACGATTTACAAGTGGAGTAAGAACAATTTTAAGGTAGTGTTCTTCTTGATCTTCGGGAAACACACACTGCCCTGTTGTGTCAACTTCGTGCAGATCCAAACAAAATTACTTTCTTTCTTTCTTACCCTGTACCAGTCAGGAACCGGTGGCCTTCGGATCTGGTTAACATATGAATACGTCAGGAAATAAACCTTAAAAGAAAAGAGCTGAATAAAGAAAGAATTCATAGAGCCAAAGAGTTGGATAAAAGACTATGGTGGTGGCAGTGGTCTAGCTGTTTTCCAATTTTTCTTAATATTTTCTTAGCTTACCATTAACACGTTTTAAACATTTTACTCATAAATTCTTGATTGTAACAAGAAGCTCCAGTTTCCATCTTCGAGATACTGATCCTCACTTGCTCAAATGGACCCATATATGGTTTCCCATTGTTATGCTGAATGTGTAGATCTTTTACTCCTGATCCTTGACCTCGATCTGGTATTCTTGTGGGTCTGAACTATAGTATTAAGAAAACATATAAATCATGTAGGTGTGAGATGTACTCAAGGTGAATGGTGTATTTTTCTCAAAAAGGATTCTCAAAACCTTGATGGTTTCTTCTCACTAAAGAGCCTTTCTTAAGTGAAACACATAATAACAGTCTTTCTCAAGTGAAACACATAATAACAGTTTGTAGTCAAGCATCAAGTCAAACACTTAATACAAATTAAACATGAAAAAAGAGAAGGGCTTTTGATCAGGTCTTAGTTTAATGTAGTTGGATGTAATTGTTTCATGTCTAACGATAACATGTTTATTTCCCTTAAGTTATCTCCCTGTCAGTTGATAGAGTTACGAGTGTATTCGTGTAGGTCAGATGTATACTTGTATATATTGGTCTTTTGTTGGGTTGCTACATTACGCATTCTACTTGTGCTACTTTTCAAATTTATTCTTCCTGTTATTATGAGCAGTAGGATTATGATTATTCTTTAGCAGTAAAATCAGTTGTATCTTCTTTTGCAATGTGCACTTAGCTATAAACGCAAGTCGCTGCATCTTTTCTGCAGCCATTGAATTGCAAGCATGTAGAGTTTCAGCATCTCTTGTATACTCATGTTTTTTCCTCAGATTATGAGTTCCACCAGAAATAAGATCAAGAGCAAAGACTTTGTCCAAACTTTTGGGGTCGGCAATGTGAATCCTTTTCTTCAAAAGAACGAAAACAAGAAAAGTATTTTAAAATGGAAGGAAAAACTTAAGAATTAAGTTATTAAGGACTTACTGATTGTTCATTTTTCATCGCTTGATAATTCAAGTAGTAGTATTTTACCATGGTCTCTAGATAATGGATTAACTATAGCGTGCCTTTTCTTGTGTTTGATTGTTATAGATGTGATTTTTTTAATTTAGTTGAAAATTTCATAAATCCTTTTGTTGATTGTTTGTATGCACTTGTATTCTTTGACCAGAACTTTAGATTTAACTTTGAGGTCATTGTTACAATTTTATAATATATTGATTCATTGGATTTCCTTGTATTTTCAGCATTTTGCCGAAGCTATTGCTCCACTATTGAAGGAAAAAGAGAAGCTGATGCAGGAACATACAAATATAAAAACGAAACTTGAGCGAGAATATGAGGAACATGCAGAAAAGAAAAGAAGCTTTCAACAGGAGTTTGAGATGCTTCTGTCACTTTCTTCAAGAATCAAAGAGTATGTTTCCTGGAGTATTGTGGTTATGGGTGTCATTCTTATTGAAATTGACTTCTGTCTATTCTTGGACATTGTTACTAGGTATATTGATTCCAAGAGAGGGGAAAGGCTAAAGGAATTGCAAGAGAAGCTCACTTTATCTCAATCTTATCTAAAAAAATGTGAGGACAGAAAGCAGGAAATTTCAGCTGATTTGTGCAAGAGGAAAGAGTTAATGCGCAATCAAGATCAACTAAAAAGAAATATAGATGACAACTTGAATTATCGAAAAACAAAAGCCGATGTAGATGAACTTACTCGTGAAATAGAGATGCTAGAGGAGAAGGTGCTGGATATTGGTGGAATGTCTGCCATTGAAGCTGACCATAAAAGACATTTACAAGAGAAGGAAAGACTACTTTCGGAGGTGACAATACTAATCCTACTCTTTTTTTGGGCTTAATTTTCAGTTAGTTAATTTCAAAAGTAGTACTTTGTTATTCTGGTGTTAAATATTAGCTTAATTTTGTTATGCTTACTCATGATCATTGCCTTCTCCAAGAAAATGGGATTGGTTATGGGCAGAAGGCTCCATGAAAGATTTGGTTGAAGGATTATGACACGCTGCCAACCTGACGTTACCCTTCTAATTTGTGCCATTACTCGAGGAAGCTGTAGACATGAAGGGGTTTGCTATAAATCCTTGGAACGACGGTTGGTAGGAAAACCTTCCATATCCATAATGCTATTTAAGCCCGTGTAATGAATGATAAAATCTTCCAGAATTCCCCAAGGATAAGAGTTTTTAAGAAGGGGTTTGATGATAGATTTAGAGAATTATATTCAATTCCAAGGCATAGAGAACCAAAAGGGTCGAACAGATCATGTTTCCAATGTACTTTCTTCTATATTTGTTAATCTGCAAAATGAACAGATTAAGTGATTACGAAGCACAAACACGGGTACGGGACATGACAATTTTATAAAAATGTAGGGTAGGGGTCGTGGCTATATAATATAATATAATATAATATAATATTATATTATATATATTATATATAATAAAAAGTAAACAGTGACATCTAACAACATAACTTTCAAGTGCATAATTTAGATAAGTTCATCATTAAATAGCATATTCTAATCATCTTGAACATACACAAAATTATAAGTATTACCCACTTCCAAACAAAAGTATGCCCATAAAATACAAGTATACCCTTTCCAAATAAAAGTGTACCCACAAAATATAAGTATACCCACTTGCAAACAAAAGTATGCCCTACAAAGTATTAAGTATAGCCCCACAAAATACAAGTACGTCCTATTGCTCCACAAAACACACAGACTCTCACAAGATAGACTCTCACAGAATACAAGTATACCCCACCCAAAAGTGAAAACATAGAACAAGTTGTCTTAATTGTCGTCAACTTCCATAGCCCCGGCTTCAACATTATCATCATTATCATCATCCCCATACACAACCTTTTTTAGCTCTGGCTCATCAAGAGATAGATTTGCAATCTCTAATATGTCCGCACCATCAAAGGAATCAAACTCATCGCCACCTAGATTCCACATCCTTGTTTCTCCTTGAGAATATTTCAGAGATCTCTTTGAAAGAAGACGAAATTCATATGAACATACACCAAGTCTTCCATTCGTTGTGGAGTCAATTTATTTCTCTTTATAGTGAATATGCTTATAGGTGCTCCAATTCCTCTCACAACATGAAGGATAGCATGAATGACTAAGTAATTTTATAGCTAACTCTTGCAAAATGGGTGTAGAAGTCCCATGGATAACCCACCACACCTTAGGATCCATAACCCTTTGTATCATGCAAGGAATCATGTTCTGCAAACTCATCTAATGCGACAAAAAACTTAGCAAACTCCATATTGACCATTTGACGCTCTTTGGAACTTGGAAAGTACTTTTTAAAACACTTGACCTTTTCATTAGTGATCTCACCATCGTTGTGTGAAGTAATCTGATTCGGTGGTTTATTAAGCCAAAGAGCACTATAATACCTAGAGCATACAAAAAAGTATTATACTTAAATTTACAAAACATTCTCAAATATAAAACCACAAAAGAATAGTTTAGGAATTACTTTGAATTTAGAGAGTGAGTCAAGCAATATATTGGTGTGTTGTTTTTGTTCCACTTTTCCACCAAAATAGAATGCACCACACTATAAATGATGATTGTTCATCATTCTTTTTGTCTTCTTTCCTAATGACGATGGCTTCACTTTCTCAATCATGCAAATCCCACATATCATGTACCAAATGAAGATTTGGCTTTTTGGTTTTAAGAGATCAAGGCATATTGTAAATAGGCTCGATAAAGGAAATGATGTACTCTATTTTGTCCCACCAAATATCATCTAGAATCTTTTTCCTCACAAACCGTGCCATTCCCACATTATCTTCTTTATATACATTCCATCTCTCACTAATCACCAAACCAAAAAATCCACAATTTATCTATTTTAACCGACACAATTTATCTATTTTAACCTCCGTTACATAATAATAGTCGAAGCAAACCTTGTTCGGCTATGACAAGCATCCTCAATGACACATGATGATTAAACATAGACAATCTCTTTGAATGATTCATAAGAAGTTCCCCATCAACATCATATTCTTGGTAATTTCGGTATTACTACATTCTTCATATACTTCTCCATTTGTCTCTATATTTTTAGTCGCACAATAATTTTTTGAGAGCAGGATTTAGTGTATATGGACGCAAAGAGTACAAAAAATGTGTGGATTCCTTGTCTCTACTTCTCCACCAGTGGCTTTGTGAACCGGTGAATTATCCGCAATAACTTGCTGTACATTTCGGGGCCCAACTTCTTCAATAACTCTTGGGAGAATATTCTGAATTTGCTCCATGTTTTTAGTTTTTCCTTCCGCATTCACTGTATTCAAGAACATCCGTCGACCTTTGTTCACCGCCATAACATTAATGAGTGACCTTATTTGTGAATCAGACCAACCATCATTCATAATGGAGACACTTTCTCTTTCCGTGTGGTCTTTATTGGTTCCAACTAGTTTTCAACGTGTGCCTTGTCACTTTGCACGAGAGTAGTGCATAAAAGGTTATAACCAGAGAGAAGAGAGCATCCAATTGCATGTTTTGCTGCATATGTCTAAGATTTGATGAAGCACATATTTTTTGCCAAATTGAATGGCAAGCTGTCCATATTAAACATCTTTGCGATCAGCACATGTAAATGATCCTTGGCTCCATGAATAAAAGCTTTTTCTATAGTGTTCCTTCCACCTCTTCCCTTCTTTCAACTTCAGTGGTGGCCGTAGTGGTCGATGTAGGCAATGAAAAATCACTCTCCTCATCTCAAGTAAATGTTCTTGCTTCACGAATTTGCAAGGTTTGATGCCAAATAATAATATTTCTTAAGGTGTCCCTTCACTCTTGAATAGGAGCTCTTATAAATCTCATAACAAAAGTGACATTTCCATTCCCAATTTCCTCCACCTCGTGGAGTTTTGCCAAACTTTGTGGCATACTTCCAAAGTCGAGTGTTGTCATCATTGGAACTTTCGGAATCCATTCGCTTTCCTAAAATTGACATATAGTTTTATAAACTTCTTTTCTTACAAAAAGAACATTGTAAAAAATGTATCTTGAAATCAGTGTATTGCATTATTGGTTTATATGCTAATAGTCATAAAGCCTTAAGAACTCTTCCATTTTTCTCGGCCAATCAAGAGAAACACATATTGACAGTAAGTAGCCACAAAATTCATTTGGTTGGAAACTTAATTTTAAAACATATGATTTGCAAGACAAATAAATGATCCATCAACAAAGCAAGCAATTCATCTTTCTTTATCAAGCAATAAAGCAGTCTACAACAAAGCATAGCCAACAAGGAACAACAGCAAAGCATAGCTGCCAAGAAAGCACAACCAACATACTTAACAAATTAGGGATATTAAGCATATAAATTAACATTGAAATTCACATGAAAATAACAAACATGAAAACTGATTCAACATAAGAAATCGACTCAAATAAGAAATGAGAACTTACATGAGAAAGCAGATTTTACAGAAAATGCATTTGAAAAATCAAATTTCTGAGAACCATTTTCAAGAGATGAGAGAGATTAAAAATATGTAGTAAACAATAATCACGAAATTAATACCAATTAAACCAAAATACTAAAATTAAACCAATTACACCAAATTCAAACAAAAAAAAAAAACACAGAAATTGAAGGCTTGCAGGTGTAGAAAAACTGTAAATTTAAAAATAAAATAAAATAACTTACAGATTTGTCCGCTGAGGGCCTCCCCTCTCGTCTCAAGCCCTAGAAAGCTTCAAGTTCATCATATCTGTGCTAGTTTGGAGGAGGTTCGTTGCTGCCCCACAGCCTTATCGTCATCAAAAGGAGGTTTGTCATCATCTTGTCGTCCAGTCGTTCTTCAAAGAAGAAGAATTGGAGGAGAAGAGAGGGATCAGGAAAAGGATAAGGTTTTGTTGAGATGAATGGGTTATCAAGTCAAGACCTGATTAATAAGTGTTCAACTAAAACCCGATATCGAACCCGAATTGAAAAGAAAACCCGAAGCCACCCAGTTTTGCCTCTTTTTCTGGTGTTTGACACCATTCCACACCGTGTTGGACCCGAACCCATGTCTGACACGGGTTGGGTACGGGTAGGGGCCTAACTTACAGTGCCTGTGCATCATTGTCAATCACTAACCTTGTGAAAAATACAAGTGTGCATGATCACACTGGCACTTGTATTGTGAAGCAGTGTCGTGTAGGATAAACGTATCTTGTGTATTTTCTAGAACTTGCTGCTGCTCGGTGTCATATCCATGTCGGCATCTCATGTCCGCAACATAGATTGTAAGCCATATTTACGTTTCATGTTAAGCCGTTGGCTGATTTTTGAACCCACCCTGGGAGTACTTTGTTGACAAGGCGGTAGTTCTATGAGGTCTGGGTCGAAACAAATTTACATAAGTTCTGCATGCCTTTTCATTTATCCTTTAGTTTAATTTGCATTCAGTCATGTGATATCTGATATTAACATAACATTTGCACACATATAATAAATGCATGATATTTTTCACTTAGTTCTTCTCTAGAATTATTGTCTCTTTTTGTTCTGTCCGTTACATCAAACTTTTCATGCCGATAGCTAAAGATCAATGATCTCATTCCACTTCACCCATAGTGATGCTTAATGACACCAAAATAGATAAGCCTAGATATGCCTTACTCTATTGAAGCGTGTTCATGGTTTTGAAGCATCTAATTAAGCATTAACTAGGACTGAGAGGATACAAACAAATGGAAGAAACAAGAGCTCTGGATTATCTATCTACTAGATTAGTCTCCATTGATAATAACTGACCCCATGCCCTTTGAGCAGGGGTGTTTATTGACTAATCAAGTTTTCTTGAAGACTGATAGAACACCGTATGTGCCTATGCGTGTAGTGGGAGCACCTTTGTGTGGCACATATAGGGCCATATATGTCATAGCACTCATTTAAAATAAAATAAAAACTTTCCATAAAAATAAAGTAAATTAAATTAAAAAATTGCATCAAAATCCAGAAAATTTTAAAAAATCATAAAATTGAGCAAAATTTGGATAAAATGAAGAAAATGTAAAACGCCAAATCCAATGCAATACATAGTGATAACTGCATATGATTTATGAGAAATGAGAGATGAAACTGAATAAAAAACTAGTTAATTTTAAGTAAAGAACATGTGTGTGTGTGTGTGTGTGTGTGTGTGTGTGTGTGTGTGTGTGGTTATTGACAAAAGGGTCAGATTTTTCTTTTTTCAATTATCAGAATCCATCACAAGTACATTCATACATTACATATATGCGACATATGCAGCCGTATATGCATTCACATGCTCAAATATGGCGCTGCATATATGATATATGTGGGGACGCATGTGTCTTTGCTGCATATGGCCAGTTTTAAGTGAATCTGGACTTACTGATATGTAATGCATATAGGCTGTGTATTCCATTGTTTGCAACACTGTTCTCTGGTACGATAGAGTGAAAGATTTCTTCCATAGGTAAATCTGGAAGGATACACTGATTCCGTTAGTTGGATACAGAGCATGAAGAAAATCCAAGATTTGTATAACCGAAGTAACCCTTTCAATATATAAGTTTGTCATTGTGAACAAATAAACCCTAAAAGCATACTGCATTCATTAGAGAAGAGAGATATGAATAGAGTACAAGGTGGATATGGGTATACGGGTAATAACCCAATAACCCAATGCTAATAGCTCAACTTAACACTCTCCCTCAAGCTGGAGCATAGATATCTAACATGCCCAACTTGTTACATAAGTTAAAAAACATTTGAAGTGAGGTGGTTTTGATAAGGAGATCCGTCAACTGTTTCAAAAAAGGTGTGACTGAAAAGTAATCACTTTCTTGGACCCATCATCTCTAACGAAATGACAATCAACCGCAATGTGCATGGTCCTTTCATGGAATACATGATTCTGAGTAATATAGATAGCAGACTGAATATCACAATGCATATGCATTGTTCCAGGCTGTCTAAAATCAAGCTCCATCAGTAGATTCTTTAATTAAATCATCTCACATGCAATATGAGCTATAGCTCTATACTCAGCTTTTGCACTCGAGCGAGATACATCTTGCTTCTTACTCCTAGTCACAAGATTTTCTCAAACAAAGGTATTACAATACACAGTAGTAGACTTCCTATCTTCTCTGTCACCCGCATAACCTGAATCATAATATCCAGAAATGTGTACATGCTTATGTTTCTTATACACCATATCTTTCCCCGGACAACTCTTGAGATAAGTCAAACTTCTTAGTGCAGATGATCAATGAGCTTCGCTAGACTGATGTACAAAACAAAAGTTGTATCTGGCCTAATAACTATGAGATAGATCAACTTTTTAATCAATCTCCTATATCGTCCTGGACATCAAGTGTGCGACTGTCATCAAACTATAAGTCCACATTGACTTTCATTGGAGTGTTACCAGGTTTGCACTCTAAAAGTCATGTTTCCTCCAGAAGATCTAGAAGATACTTTCATTGAGAAAGAAGTACACTATATTTTTTTATGTGCAATTTCAATCTCCAGAAAGTATTTAGGCCTCCTCATGTCTTTGGTCACAAAATGGCGCTTAAGATTCTCTTTTGTCTCCAACAATCCAGCTGAATTAGTGACAGTTAGTAAAATATCATTAACAAACACTGCCAGAACTACGATACCAGACTTTGTGCGTTGAACAAAGACAGAGTGATCTGAGTGACATCAGTGAAAACCAATATCAGAGATATTAATGCTGGATTTCTCAAACCACGCCCTTAGATTTTGCTTGAGGCCATATATAACCTTCTTGAGATGACAAACTGTATTCTTCCTCTGAGTAACATAACATGGAGGTTGCTCTATATATACCTCATGAGGATCTCCATATAAAAATGCATTCTTGACATCCAGCTGGAACAATGGCCAAGACAAGTTAAAAACAATATAGAATAGAATTCTGATAGAATTTATCCTGGCAACTGGCGGGAATGCCTCAAAATAATTGATGCCATAGGTCTGAGTATAATTTTTGGCCATGAGTCTGGTTTACACCGATCCATCGATTTATCTGGGCGATACTTTAAAGTATAGATCCAACAACATTCTACAACAATTGCATCTGTGAGTGCTGAAACCAATTCTCAAGTTCCGCGAGAAACCAGAGCATCTACCTCATCCATGGCCTGCTTCCAGGCAGGTACCAATAAAGCCTCCTCACAAGACTGAGTATAGACTTAGAAGACAATGATAAAATAAACTGACAAAAAATAGGGTGAAGATGATTATAGGAAACGAAATTTGAAATAAGATGATCAGTGCAAGACCATTTACCTTTTCGAAGGGCAATTGGAATATGAAAATCAGAGGGAGATGCTGATGGTTGAGAAGGACCATTTACTAGAGAGTGGTTAGCCGGAATTGGTTCAGAGGCAGAACTTTTTGGCGATGAGTATAGACGTATCTGAAATCTTGAATTGGCATCGAGGTAGGTGGCTCTGAAGTGTCTACTAGCGGCATTGGCGAAGAATCAGTAGAAGCAGGTGAAGACAACTGCACAGACAATGAAGGAGGAACAATTTTTAGATGCAGTAACAGGAATCTGCAGAGAGAAATATGAAATAGACCCAAAGAACCTGACATCGGGAGACATAAAATACTTTTGTTGGAGGGATTATAACACCGTTATCCTTTTTGAGTTCTAAAATACCCAACAAAAAACACATTTTATAGATTTAGAAAACAATTTATCTAACCCAGGAGACAAGTTCTGAACAAAACAAGTGTATCTAAAAACACAATGAGTCATGGAGAAGACACTTTTGGTAGGATAAGACGAGAAGTGAAAATTTTCCATCAAGAACAGAGGAGGGCATCCTATTAATCAGATGACAAGCGCTTAACACAACATCATACCATAAATATTTCAGAACACGCATATATATCATCATGGTCTTAACAACATCCAGAATATGCCTATGTTTGTGTTCATCAACTTCATTTTGTTGGGATGTATGAAAGCAGGATGTCTGATGAATACCCATTTCTTGAACAAAAGACAGACACATAATTTTTAACATACTCCAAGGCATTGTCAGTACGAAGCACACGAATGGAAGTAGAAAACTGAGTTTTTATTTCATTAAAAAAAGTTGTCAGTACAAAACTTTTGACATCTTTTTTAGTAAGTACAATCAAGTCATGCGAGAAAAGTTATCAACAAAAAGTAGAAAATATCAAAAACTTTTAATAGAAGGCACACGACTAGGATCCCAGACATCAGAGTGGAATAACTCAAATGTAGAGCTACTGCGATTATTGACTCGACTTTGAAAGGTAGCACGATGATGTTTACCTAACTCACAAGACTCACAACCTAAAGAAGAAACAGAAGACTCAATAGGAATGACAAATCGAAGCTTTTGCACCGAAGGATGACCCAAGCACCAGAGTAGAACGAGATCTGGTTGATCTGCAACTAAGCCAGCAGGAGTCACTTGGTCGTCCAAGTAGTACATGCCTCCTCGCTCATGTCTTGAGCCAATCCTCCTCTTAGTCGACAGGTCCTGAAATACACAGTGAGAAGAAAAAATTATATTATTTTACAGTTATTATGTTTGATAAACTGACTGATGGATAAAAGACTAATAAGAAATTTTTGAACATATAAGACATCAATAAGAGTTAAGGACGGAGTAGCCTGAACTACCCCATTGACTAATACAGGTAACTGGGTACCATCAACAATTTTAATAAAAGGTTAGGTATTTGAAAATTTTAAAAATTCAGGGCTTTTACAGGGAGACAGTATAGGCGTGCATACCTGAAGGGGATGTATGAATAACTATTTTGAGAGAACTCTAGCTGATATAATCTATCATACTTTTGCGATAGTATAATATTGGAAGAACCAGGAGAACCAAGATGAGCAGATGAAGGAATATAAGGAATATAACAAGGGATAAGAGGATCAGAATCAGCAAGCTGTGTCACTCAGGTCGACCAAATTTTTCTCAGCACTTCTCAGAGATGTGGTTACTTCGTCCATAGTGCTTACAATGCCTAGGCCCTTTGTCAGCACTCAGGAGTACTCTGTCTGCCACCAGAAAACTACGTCCAGCTCCAAATGAGCAATTCCCTCCAAATTGCTACCGCGACCATGATCCAATCTTTGCCACGTCCAGAGTAAATGGCAGACTGCTTAATAGATAATGTAGATGACACATCAGCCCTAGTAGGAATACACATGACTCTGGAGAAAGTAGCAGGCAACGTTAGAATACTCTCTCCTCTCAGTATTTGACTCCATACCTGGGATCATAGTGTAGGACTCAAACTAGACATGAACTTTGACACTGCGAGATCCTGACGATACCCCCTTAGTCTTGTTGCATCCGTAACAGTAGACTCGTGCATCTCCAACTAATCGATCAAATTCTTGAGTTTTTTATAGAACTCAGGCACATACTTATCTCCCTGTTTGAGTTTAAACATGCGCTCATATATCTTAAATACACTCGAAAGATTCTTCTCATTTTCGTATATTACCTTCAGGGGTATCTCACATCTCTGTAGCAGTGGTCAAGAACATGACACAACCACTGATCTTCTCATCCAGACTGTTGATGAGCCAGGTCATCACAGAATAATCTCTAGTAAGTCATGTCATATATGATGAATCTGTAATAACAGGTGGAGGTTGAAAAAGATTAGCTAACTTGTTCTGGGCACTAATGAATATGCGAAACACCTGTGCCCACAACAAATAGTTAGAGCCATTCAACTTTACGGTAGTCTCCAAAACTGTACTGGGTGTAGAAGTCTCAACCATCGGCGAGGGGACCAGAGTGGACGAAGAACTTGTAGCATCTGACATCACAGTCAGGTAGAGAAAATACCAGAAGAGCAACCAGTAGTAGTCAGAAAATACTAGTAAATCACATAACTAATTTAGTTATCAAATAGAAGCAAAGACAGTCAGATCAGCACCAAAGAGAGTTTTGCAACATGAAACAACCAAATCAGATTAAAAAATTAATTTTTCAGCAGTAAACAGACCAAATCTGATCAGTTATTACCAGATCTGGCCATACAACCCCCGGAGAGAGGCTGTCGGAGTGCGAGAAAGGTGGCGGTGGCATCGGGTACAGGAGGCGAGAATGGCGGGGGGCACAAGTGGTGTCGGCGGGGGGCTCAAGTGGTTTCAGTGAGGGCGACAGGTGGTACAGGTGGCTTCGACGGCGGTGGAGGAGGCTTCAGGTGGCTTTGGCGGCGTCGGTGGAAGCCACAGGAAGCAGTGACTGCGTCATGGGTTGTTGGCTAGGGTGGAGGTGATGGTGGAGGGGAGTTTTGGTTGTGGCGGTGAAGAGAGAGGATAGAGAGGATAGAGATGACGACAAGGGTTAGGGTTTTCTTGCTCTTAGTCCATGTGAACAAATAAACCTAAAAGCATATTGCATTCATTAGAGAAGAGAGATATAAAAAGAGTACAAGATAGATATGGGTATACGGATAATAACCCAATAACCTAATACTAATAACCCAACTTAAGATTCATCTAATGGAATATCAATAGAAGGAAAGATTGGGAAATAGAATGAAAGTTTTTATTCACATCTTTGTTCCATAGTTTCTGAAACTTTGGGGTCGCAGTTCTTGATCTGACACAATCAGACTGGAAAATTTGGTTACGAGTAGATATGTTTCATTCAGTAACTTTAATTGATATCGGTCAAGCAATTGTGATCCATAACTTTAATTGGTGAGGGTATGGACAGAGCCCTCTTGACTTGATGTATCCAATAGACGTCCATAAGTGGCTTACAAGATGAAGAGGTTTGACAGGGTATGAACAATGATATGGAAGCAGGTGCCTTCGGTATAGGCCAAGCCCGTTTAAGTATTTAGCTTAGCCCAACCCAAACCTACTCTTTTACCTCAAGTATAAAGTAGCTTGATGACAATGGAAGGATAGAATTTTGCTTAGTTAGTGCCGGTAGACTAACCAACGTAATTATGCCGGCACAAACTTTAGTCCCTAATGATATTTGTGTCAAAGGGTAATAGAGCATCAGTTAGATAATTGGGTAATACATTAGCTCTTTGGTTTGTTTTAGACAAATGGGCAACACATTTGCTCAGTCGCTTAGTTTCCTTTCAAGTATATTAACCTTTGAAGTTATTTTAATTTCCCCTGCGGAAACAATTACTTCAGGAATTTGGAGAGTAGAAACGTGCATATGGTTCCTATCATACACGAAATGTGAATTGTGGTTGACACAGAACCAAAGCTAGAACTTTACCATATAATAATATGATTAAACATGCAAACAGATGCAATGCATAACGCCTTCTAACGAAAAAGGACAAGTATAATAACCTTGATATGATGCAATATGGTTCTTAAATAAAAGCTTTATGACTCTAGGATACGGTTTGTAAGTAAAGCAAGATGATACTAGGATATATGACTGAATTGTATCACACATAGGAGAGATTCTAACCTAAATTATAATTAGCTATAACCTGAATTGAATCACTTAGAAGTCACAAAAGTTACCTTGGAATTGTAAACAAATGAACTGGGATTGAAAGAATTTTGTCCCAGTGATGCAAAGAACTTGCTACTTTATGTTCCTGCCTACTACTTGTTCAATTGGAGATTTAGTTCAACTCCAAATGAAGAATTTTGAGATTGAATTGTGTTCAGATCTGATTATTTTAGATATACGGATTTGAGAAAATTGGAGTTGAATCTCATGTGATAAAGGTTTTCAAGCATGAAGATGTTATGATTCAAAATGAGGTTTTTTGGATGAGAAAGAAAAGAAAAATTAGGGTTTAAAGATGTTTAAAACAAAAGACAAGAGGATGTTAATTCATAGATCACGCTAGAGTAACTTTTTTCCCTTTTGAAATCAGCAAGAAGAGAACTAACAGGGTTTTGGAATCAACAAAATAAATCATAGCGAACCTGGACTAGATTGGTCATCATTGGACTTACCTGCCCATTCTTTGTCAATCTTTTCTTTATTGAGCAAGTGCTCCATAGCTTCTTTGATACATTCTTGTTTGCCCTCGCAAATTATGAGTTATGCTGTTAAACTCTTTTAAGAAGGTAGTGAATGGAGGGAAAAAATGGCTTCATCAATCTTAACTTTTATTTTATCTAAATCATTTATCACGGAATTAAATTCAACTATTTGAGACTTATTAACGGGTGTATCTTCTTGCATGTGGAGGAGAAAGAGATGTTGCTGCAAAATTAAGGGATTCATCCATAATTTTTTGAGATAATGCTCCTCAAGTTTGTTACATAACGAAGTGGTTGTCTTCTCAGCAGAAAACTCTTTAGAACTTCATTCACTAAACACAACTGAATTGCAGGTAGAGCTCTTTAGAACTTCATTCACTAAACACAACTGAATTGCAGGTAGAGCTCTTTCATCTAACTCCTCCTAGTCCTCGTCTCTCATATGTTGGCTGCTGCTGCTCCTCTAAAAGTAGTTTCTTTTTCTCCTTCTCCAAAGTAGTTTCTTCAATCTTTGCTAAGTCAATATGGCATTCATTCTGATGTGAGAAGTGCTAAAATTGATGGCACCATTGAACTTCTCAATATCAAACTTGGTTGAAGTCATCTTGTCGCCTCAATAAGTCAAACTAATGGCTCTAAAGCCGGTTTGTTACAACAAATGCTACAAAATCATGAAATCGTTGGTAGCATAGCCAAGCAAACATTGAGAAATAAAGAGAGGAAAAACAACACTGGCAAAAGAGGAGGAGATCCACTATAATCTTAATACAAGATGTGGAGAACTCAAAACAAAACCCTACTCCCAATACACCCTAATACAAACTCATACCCTAAACTCTTATAAATATAAAAACTACAGAAGAGAGGAGAGAAAATCAGTGAGAGAGAATCGGCCCTTAACATAGATTTTTGTGGTCCTAATTCTTCACAAAATATATCCTAGTTCTTTAAGATTTTCTTTTTTTTTTTTGGTTTGTTTCCTTTTCCTTTTCCTCTTTCATCCAATAAGATTCCTCTTACTCTGTGAGTCCTCATTATAGAAGTTGACTCCGAAACACAAATTGAATTCGGGTCAAACCAAAACAAATAGGTTTCCGTTCGAGTCAGAACTCAACAAATCTCCACCTTGACTCAACTGTAAAATAAAATACTCCTCACTTAACCCACTCCACCTCCAGATATGTCCAAGTGCGGTGTAGATTAGACAAGCTTAGACCTTGCATGAACTTGAACATTCAACGATCCTATGAATTCGAATTGGAATTGGAATAGAATCTAGTCCCACGACTGTATTGGCACCACTAGACCCAGATACACTAAATGTCGAACCAGATATTATCATAACATCTGAGTTAAGACTTTGCACTTGATATTGTTGTCTCCCGATGTGTATTGAACTCTGGACTGGATGGTAAATTCTGTGAAATCTGGCAAACTCTGCCACATACACCTTGCCAGCTAATTTGGTCGTGAACTTGATATGGGCATCTTTAAAATCTTTAATGCAATTGTTTCTTGCTTTGTAATCGAATCTACGACTGCTGAAGAGTTGAGATTAAATTTGAAATCTGAAACATGCTAGACGCAAATCTAAACTGTTCCTTGGCCAACTAATTTGTATGGTCCAGAATTATCCATCAAAGCAACTCCTTATTGGATGTGAACAACCTTCTATTGGAACAGACATCTAGAGTCGAGTATCCACTCATTCTTAGAACAAACCAAGCTATCAGTAATTGATAATACACAATTCATCATCATCGTGAAACACATTTGCGTTACGGTTTTTTTTTATTTTTAAACTTTCTTATTTTTGTTTGTTCTTCAACTTTGGACAATCAGGTTTGATTCCCACACCCCCCCACCCCCCACCCCCCCCCCCCCCCCCCCCCACCCCAAAAAAAAAAAAAAACAACAACAATAATTGCAGACTAGCATTTTACGTTTGGAATTATTGCTAGAACTTGAATTCTTGACCGACCTTCTTAGTGAAGAAACATTGATTAGATTGCCCATCATTGGACTCACATGTCAATTCTTTGTCAATCTCTTTTTTAATTAAGAAATTGCTCCTTAACTTATTTTTGGCACTAATTGACTGTTTGCCTCTGTAAGTTATGTCTTCTCTTCTGAACACAACAACAAAAAGGCGTAACCTTCATTATTAATTTCAACTTCTATTTTATTTAATTGATTAATTGCTTAATGTAATTCATTAATCATTGAATTCAATACATCAATATAAGACTTAACGTGTGTACTTTCTTGCATGCGGAGAAGAAAGAGACACTGCTCCGAAATTGAGCAATATGTCGAAGATTTTTTGAGATAATGCTCCGAAAGTTTGTTACATAACAAAGTGGTTTTTTTTTTCAAAAAAAAAAGAAAAAGAAAAATCCAAAACTTCATCTGCCAGACGCAAATATACTTAGGACTCTCATTTAGCTCCTTCCGGTTTTCATCTTTCAAGTTGATTGTTTTCTTCTTCTTCCCTCCTAGCCTTCATCTTTCACATTGGTTGATTTTTTCTTCCTAAAAGTGGCTTCTTTAGTTCTTGCTAAGTCAATATGGTGTCCGTTCATACTAATGTGCCGGCTAAAATTGATGACACTATTGAAATTTTTAATGTCAAACTTGATTGAAGATATCTTGATGCCACCAGATACCTTGATTGATCAATTGGATGGATTTTATACCTACCACAAATGCTAGGAAAATCACGAAATCGACTCATCCAAGCAAATATTGAGAAAATAGAGAAGAAGAGAACACACAATTTATGTGGTTTGGCACGAATGGCCTATGTCCATATTTAAAGGAGAATCCACTATAATTTGAGTACAAGATGTGGAGAACTCTTAAAATAAAACCCTAAGCCCAACACAAACTCTCTTAGACCCTAAACTCTCACAAACAGAAAATCAAAGAGTCTGAGAAGAGAAAAACTCAATGAGAGAGAGAATTGACTCTTATTTACTGATTTGGGCCAGAGTCCTATCAACAGCAGCAACTAAGCCATTTATCCTAGGTATTTGGGGGTAGGCTACATGAACTAAAAGAGAATTACGCCGGGTCGGGCACATGGATCAACTTTCCACTCATTCCTATCGAGTAATTTTCCTTCATTAGGACCTTTAGCCTCTATAACCTCGATTCATGTTTTCTTCGGTCTCCCTTTCGCTGTTTTAACTTACCCTAAGTTGATAAGCTCTACTCGTCGGACTGGCGTATCGTAAGTCTATATCGCACATGATCAAACCATCATAGGTGGTTTTCTCTCATCTTCTCTTCTCTGGGCCTATGCCTATCTTAGTAAGAATATCCTCATTTCTCACCTTATCTCTACTTGCTTTACCACACATTCAACGAAGCATGCACATCTCTACTATACTCATCTTCTGGGCATGATATCTCTTTATAGTTCAACAATTCGTGCCATATAACAAAGCTGGCCTAATAGCAGTTCGATAAAACTTGCCCTTCAGCCATAACGGGATGTTACAGTCGCATAACATTTCTGTTGCGCTCCTCCATTTCAACCGGTCGACTTGGATCCTATGGTTGACATCAAAATAGAAATCCTAGCCATTTAAGATTTTTTTTTCCCCTTCCCTTTTCTTTTACTCCGTTCAATAGGATTCTTCTTAGTGTGTAAGTCCCCAAATTAGACGTTGGCTCCATCTCAAATAAAAATTGAATCTGGGTCAATACAAAACGTCTAGGTTTTGTGTTTGAGTCAAAACTCAACACTAATCAAAGCAACATAGGATTACAAAGTTTTGTCCTCAGAAACAGGGACATATAACTTCAAAACGGCCCAAAACTAAAGAAAAAACCAGTAAAGCTCAAAATGACAGAAAGCTAAAACCTAAAGCTGATTAGCTGAACATACAAACCCCTGCCATCTAAAATCAAAACCTAAAGCCAACAACCAAGACTTTTCTGGACTCTCTGATACTGAAGGCCCCTTGATGAGTCAATGAGGACAACTACTGAACCAGCCAAGAAGAAGAAAACACCAGTTACTGGTCCTTCTTGGATGCAGAAACAAGAGAAAAGAATTGCGCAAACCCTCAGCAAAACTTCTTGTGCAAACATATGTTATAGGAGAAATGTCCATTTCTTTTTTCCTTCTTTTAAGCAGGAGAGTTCCTTCTCCCATTCCACACAACTATATGGTCTATGCCAGAGTAATCAGACAGTACATGCAACATTCTTTATTATTCTCTTTCTTCATCAATCTGTCTACTGAGAGACAGGACAACTATCTAACATTCCTTGAATAAATTGCAGCTGAACAGGTGTCATGGAACTCTTTCTGTCTATCAAAGTAATATTTCAAAGCACAAGCTTGAGCTTAAACAGGCACAATACACTGACATTGACAAGCGGTACTTCAATCAGCTTATCCAACTCAAGGTAAATGATTTTCTGACTTAAATTGAATTCATAGTCTCAAAACTTATTTTAACCAAATGTCCTCGTCTAAAAAACTTTTATCGTAGACAACTGAAATGGCAAACAAGGACCTGGACAGATACTACAATGCACTTGACAAGTAAGTAGTTAACTTGCTATTCATGTTCATGTTGTGTTTATTTTTTACAGTCCATCCTTTCCCTCTTTCCCTCCGTCTTATGGATCTCTTTATCTCTTTGTTGATTGACTTTTGACGCTAAACTTGTTGGTGTTCCTTGCATATAGGGGAAACTTGTGTGTGGCTTCAAATATATAAGGAGACTTTCTTTGAAAATTTTAGATGTATTCTTCATGTTTATAATACCATAAAAGATCTTAAGCTTTGCATCTTGAAAACATTCATCTCTCTTTTGTCTTTTTTTGTATTATATTTATTAAAAAAATCAACTTTTGTCAACTTACATGAAATATGCATCACAAAGGTCGTAGCTTTGAGGTTTCATAATATGAATCAGTGTTACAAGGTAGTCATTATGATAGTTTTCCTACCTGACATTGGTTCTGAGGATCCTAGACATTTTATCTACTCTATTGTCGCAAACTGGCTATCAAGTGGTCACTTTGTGAAACTGATCTGTTCTATTACTAGAGCACTGATGCGCTTCCACAGTATGAAGATGGAGGAAATAAATAAGATCATCAGGGAACTGTGGCAACAAACATACAGAGGCCAAGATATCGACTATATAAGTATTCATTCTGATTCAGAAGGTGCTGGGACTCGGTCCTACAGCTACCGTGTAAGTTATAAAGCAGAGTTTCTCCTTTAATATGATTCCTCTATGATTCTGAGGTTTTTCACTCCACAGGTGCTAATGCAAACTGGTGATGCCGAGCTGGAAATGAGAGGGAGGTGCAGTGCTGGTCAGAAGGTAGGGAATAATCTGTCTATTTGGACGTCTATCCCATGTTGATTGAATAGCATAGCTGTCCAATACGACTAGTTCGGAAAGGTTAAGTGTATACTTAATTTCATTGAAGTTGAGTAATATTTTATGATTTTGATAACTCTGTACTGGTTTTGTTCAGGTTCTTGCCTCTCTTATCATAAGATTGGCACTGGCAGAAACTTTCTGCCTCAACTGTGGTATACTGGCACTCGATGAACCAACCACAAACTTGGATGGGCCGAATGCAGAAAGTCTTGCCGCAGCTCTTTTGAGGTCAAACTCTGGGATATTGCCGAATTTTCTTACTATGAATAACTGTATTTGCTACAGCATAGACTGCAGCTTTTTACATTTGATTTAGTTATTTATATTTTTTGTATACTTGTGTCAGGATTATGGAAGATAGGAAGGGGCAGGAGAACTTCCAGTTGATAGTAATCACTCATGACGAACGCTTTGCACAGCTTATTGGTCAGCGTCAGCATGCCGAGAGATATTATCGAGTGACAAAGGATGAACAGTAAGCCATTTCAAGTCCTTTAAAAGCATGCAACTTCTTTAATTGGAGTAAAAAAAAAAAGTAGCTTTTTTTTCAAGAGAGTTTTGGGAGGATCAAGTTCAATTTTAGGCTCTTTTCATGTAATTGAAGGTAGAAAACAGTTTCCTTTAGAGCTAAACTAGATTAAGCTTATGTCGTGCCAGTATTCCTGTTAGTTTAGAGCCTTGAGTCACACAGACATGAGAATAAAGTTGCATTATAATTTCTTAACCAAAGGCTAACTGGGTAAAGGACCTTGTTCCTCACAAACCCAGCCTTTTTTAAAAAAAAAAAAAGACCTGTAAGCTTATAACATAGTCCCAACTGGGGAAAGAAACTCCCGCCTTATAATGGAGGAAAAAAACTCCAATGTGAGAATGAAAACATCTGGTGTACACTCATGAATCACAACAAGAACTTCCACAAAATTGTTAGTAGCCTTCATGCGCAGCTTTAGCATGTCGTGAGTAAGCTTCCACATACAGCTAGTCAAACCTAATGGCCTCTTTAAGCCGCAAAGTCGAATCATTGTGTCATATGACACTTAATACATCAACATTTTTTGTTCGAAAATCCCCATCACTCATCGTTCACGACCTCTCCCACAAGGGAAGGAAGTGAAATGTTGCTTGAGCAATGCTCAGTTGGGAACCCAACCTAATATGATCTAAACCAACGTACGTGTATTTCAGGTTTTAACACAGTTATTCAATAATACTCAAACGCCCAAGTGGGATACCCATGAAATCCAGTGTACTATGGTTTAAGAAAATATAGAATGATATACACTCCTGCAAAGTGTTTTGGGGTGGGGATGGGGGGTTGATTTACACGGTTTCCATGAATGAAAAAATGGCAATTTACGTCTTTGTTCATGTGATTTACCACAAAAGAAACTCTATAGACAGTTACCACGCCACAAACGTGTGAAGGTACTTTACAAATGTCCTTTGCGTTCCGTCTTATAAAAATGAAATCTGTCAAATTACTAAGTAACAGCAATTAGGCTGCATCTATTTCATTCTTAAGTCTGAGGTTTGAGTGTTATGTCAGTAGAAAGAGACTGATATCTTTTTGTTTCTTGCTGCAGTCAACACAGCATTATTGAAGCCCAAGAGATATTTGATTGATGATCTTCGTAACCTTCAACCAAATGCGGGAGAGTTGGAGGTTCACAAATACATTGTACATACGATCTTGACTCCAGATTTTCTGAAGCCTAGTTTTGACAAGTCACTGTGTGTGATATTTGAAGTGTATTAAGTTAGCAAAATGCACGCTCTTTCGGTTGTGCTGTAAATAAAGTGTTGACTTTTGGACCTTGTAACGCCGGCAATAACTTTCAATTAGTATTTGAATCATGAGAAGTTAAAAGTTGGTCAATTTTGTAACTTGCAGGTAATTATCACAGAAGCAAGCCCCAATGTTTAAAGAGGTCGTTATCTTCATTGCTCATTGTTGAAGGCAGATGCAACCTTATCGGAATGGTGTTCATCTTGTGATGTTTTTTTTTGAGACCCCATCAAGACATTTGCTGATGATTTGATTTCTTCCGCCTTTGTTTGAGTTGATCGCGTGTACGTTTACCCTTTGTAGTGGTGGGGGCCCCTCATGAATGAGTTTATAGACATGGTGGGCCCATAGAGTGAGAAGTTATGGGCTCTCTCTTTGAGAATGCAGGGGCCTGAGTTGCTGTTTGTGTCCGCTCCATCATCCGATCCCTAGAAGAGAGAATCCAACGAGAATTCTTAGAGGGACTAGTAGTGACAGCTAGAGAGAGAGAGTTAGATACAGAAACAAGTGTCATGTTAATCGTGGAATCTGCTGCTGGTGTCCTTGTGTTGAGTTGAGACCACCAGTTTTGCTTATTTCTGTTGATTTTTAAAAAAAAAAAAAAAATTTGATATTTTGGCACATCTAATATAGTAACAAAGCAAAGTTAGATTCTCACTCTCTCTGTTGATCTGGATTGTCCTTTAGCTGGGAAAAATAGGAAATATGATGCACAAACATAGAGAAAGGGGAGAAGATAAAAAGAGGAAAAATAGGAGAATCTTACATACACCAATATATCAATTGGAGATCTCTTTCAAGTATCAATCCCCCCAACCCCGGCTTTACAGTGAAAACATACAGTTTGAATAAAAATTCTGCTTTTCGAGTGTGTTTTTCATACTTTTTGACCGATAAATAAACTCAAAAGGCATCTACATGGGACTTGTCAAATAATCTGTTCCATGTGCAATACACGAGTCAGCTTATAGCACCTAAAAAGAAGCCTATTCGGTATTTCTAAAACTTTTGCTTTGATTCTAGACTGTAGAATTTTCCTCCATCAGAAATAGAATTTTCGTTCTCCAACCCATTCTTTTGCATTAACACGTAAGAATTAAGGGGAAAAAAGGCGCAAAGAGAAATAGCAATTTCCCAGAAAAGGAAAATTTTGCGTGTTAAATTTATTATATTTTTTCTTGGGCGGTCAAGCCATGAAATGTGAGCATACAAACCAAATTGACAATCTTTTATGATTATTTAAATTATAAGTATACATATATATATACACATTTACATTCAAGAGGTGAGGTGACTCACCGTGAAGTTCTCACGAAACTTAATTTGAAAATTGTATGTGTAAAAGATGCACCATGTGTTACTTAAGTGTAAACAAAGAAACAAATTCTTTTAAAAAAAAAAAAAACACATTCATAAGATACACCATGCATTAAGTGTAAACAAAGAAACAAATTGTTAACACTATATCCGAGATCTGATCAATCAAATAGCCAATATTAGCTCTATGATTAATGTTTCCACGCTCTCTTTCCCACAGGAAATGACATCAAAATTAATTAGTACTGTTATATTAGAAGTCAAATCATGGCCGGTCCATTGCCGTCACCTCTTTCAATAATTCTCAGAGTCAATCTTTAATCTTCATTTCACTTTCTCAGATTTCTGAGCTCTGAATCTTTTTCTTTAATATTTATTGTCTACTTCAGGCCCTTTCGGTTTCAGTACTAACATGAAGAATAAAAGAAAACTAATTAAACTAAACTAGAGAGAGTACTTGCAACAAATTCTGGAAGAAAAACAAGGAGCAAAAAGGAAGTGAAGAGCTCATGGAAGTATGCATCAAGCTCACATGGAGGAAGAGAGAGACAAGATGTGAATGGGCTGAATGTGGATTTTTAAAAGTTTGAACGGTTGGGGGCTTTTAATGTTTCATGTTGCCCCTTGTGATTTGATTGGATATTAGTATGAAACGGAAACCTCAACCTGAGACATGACAGTGAAGAGAACCAGATCTGCTTCACCCATAAAAAACTCAAAACAGTTTGTTCATTGCAAGTTTGCATTTGCATCGTCACTCTGGCAAAAACCCTTTTTGTAATGGTAAAAACAATATCAAGAAAATTAAGATAGCAACACGTAAATGAGACCAACATTTGAAAAAAGAAAAAGAAAAATACAGTTGATGTTGAAGTTTTTATTAAGACAGTTTTAGAAATTTGAGCAATTCACCAACCCAACCCTTGTCATTTCAGAGGATAATATTTGCTTTCCTAATCTGAAAAAGTTTTATCATTTGACAAAGAGGTAATAGATGAAAATTTATAGATAAACAAGAAACAGAAAGGCGAATATAAATTACACAAATTGAAAAAAGAAAAAAAAATTAAGGTAATATATCTGTAAGTGTGTGAACACAATTTTTTTTTTTCCTATGATAATTCATAATTCATGAAAGCATTTTCCTCAAAAAAAAAAAAAAAAGAAGGGTGATTCATGAACACAAGGAATCCAGGACAGCTGCGGAAGTGCATAAATCTTCAAGGGATTGGAGACAGCAAGGAAGTTTCTCAAAGTTGGTGATGATATAACAAAACAAAAGCCCCGTCAAACTCAAAAATGTCAGAAAGTGAAGATGATGGGGTAGCTTGACATGAGAGATGAGGAAAGATAGAATGAGACGCTAATGGGAAGAATGTAAAATTAATATACGTACTGAATTCAAGTGATTTGTGGTGGAGAACAAGCTTCCGTTTATTTCTTGCCAACCTACTTGTAACCATCACCATGCATGATGCAGCCCAATAAGATCACAGCTTCTTCTGACTCACTTGTTTCAGTTGATTGATGAGATTGCAGAATTTTGATTAGCAATTAACTCTGCAGGTCAAGATCAAGCTAATTTAACATCTAGCCAAACTGGATTTGACCATCAACACTCATTGTACTTGGATCATAATTAATAACCCGAAATTTTCTTCTATAATGATTGACATAAAGACTAGGAAACAGTGCTGGCCTCGTCCTCGCAAGTGTTTGTATGGTTAGATATGTCTCCACCCAAGGCCTTTTGATTTGTTTAATAAACTACCCAAGTTAATTTGAAACTTTCTACCCCTAAAAAAGTACTTGGAAGTAATTTTAATTGTTTTTTCCCCCCCTCCTGATGATTCACTGGTGTATGAAAACAAGAGAGTTCCGCGTGCATGGAAAATAAAATGCATGATAGGCTTTCATCACATTGATATGGAGCTCAACATTTTGGATATGGGGTCGATCAAATTTAGAATTCAAACAATTTTCACTTAGTTAGAAATTTAATATGGTACTCATACTAAAATACATAAATGATTGTCCGCCGCGACCGCCTCCTCTCCGTCGGCGCCGTCGTCAACAAGCTCACCAAGTCCAGCAGCTTCCGCCTCACCGTCCACTCCCTTGGCCTCTTCGCCGCCCACGCCTACCGAGATGATCTCTGATTTGAAGGAAAGGAATAATTTAGGAATGATGTACGTCGAAATCCCCTTCAATCCTTCTTCTCAAAGATGCGTAATTCTGTGATGTTCTGATTGGAATTTTGGGCGTACTTGGATTCATGGAAGTCGGAAGAAAATGGGAAGTGAAAAAACTCATTTTTTCAATTTTTTTTGTTTTGTTTGTTTTGAATTGAAAATGAGAAATTTTTTTTGTCTTTTTATTTTTCCCTTTTACATCTCTCTTTTACACTATTATTTTCTCACTTTAGGGTGTTACAGTTAATTTTGTGGTCATTTAAATTTTACTTGTAATAAGTTGTATTTTAATATATTAAATTTTGGTGTCACGTAATCACAGTTCAAAAACGTCACTTCATAATAATACTTAATTTAATATTATTTTATGGTCAACTTTTTGATCGACTTTTCCATTCTCACTTCCACATTACTAATTAAATACCGAAAAACACAATATACTTTTCACTTAAACTTTCACATTATAACCAAACACCGAAAATTTATTTTCACAAATCCCAAATTTCCACCATTTCCACAATTTTCACTTCCAACTTCTCATTTTTCTCCTACTTTCAAGAATCCAAACACGCCGTTTATGTAATCTCACCATTTCTGATCTCTGTCAGTCTTCATCTCATTCTTCGTCCTATCACATTAAGTGATAGATCACACAGATCGCCTGAGACGTGCTTTCTTTTGAAAAAGGGACAGTAGTGTTACTGGAATGCAATGATTGGTTAGTTGGAACGTCTTTTGCTCCCTACGTGGCATGGGTGGATTTGACATTCACAAATTGAGAGATTTTAGCATCTCCATTTTATCTAAATGGTGATAGAAACTTCTGTTAAATCACCAATTCCCCTGAATACAAGTGGTCCACAATAATTACTATTATCGTCAAAAACCATTGGATCTGCAGGAGAAGCTCCCAGGATGAGTTGCCCCTTTTTGACGTGGAGTTTTTAGAACAGCTAGTGCTTTCAAACTTGGACTCGGACCGAGATGTGGGCAGGGACATCGGTGAGATTTTAGAAGGACTACTGAATTGAAGAAGTTCCCCTAGCCTACGCTTTTCCCACCATCTTTAAGATTGCATCAGATAAAAATTCTTGGGTCAGCTCATAAATTCAAGATAGTGATTGGGCCCTCACCTTTCACCATCCCCTCTCCTCGAGAAGACTCTAGACATTAGCAGCTCTTATTTGCACTCTTTGATAACACATATTTCAAGATGTTCCAGACCAGGTGACTTGGAAGGGGGGGTTCACTCTTTAATTTTACAGTTTACTCCAAGCATCAGCTACTTCAACCTTCACAACCACAGGACAAAGCAGTAAAGAATTTATAGAAAGTAGCGGTGCCGCTCAAGGCAAGGATTACTACACGGCTAGTAGCTCACGAAAGGCTACCTACTGATCTCTACTTACACAGACGTCACATCAAGCTGCTGTTGTTATGTACTTTTTTGTAAAACTCACCCTGAGTAATATGATCATATCTTCTTATCCTGTGACTTTGCCTGGAGAGTTTGGCCCCCTATCGCGGCTAGTTTGGTTATTCTATCATGGCCTACATCACTCCAACACATGTGGGAGGATTGACAGACTTCATGCATCCCTGGAGTGACTCAGAAGATCTAGGACATCCACGTCGAAGTCATGGTTTGGTCCATTTGGAATGAACACAACTCAAGGATGTTCAACCAAAAAAAGATCTCGAGAAGAAGTTTCTCAGCAGGCTGAGCACTATATTCTTTTACCCCTCCCCTCTTTCAAGTGTGACTAGGTTTATTTGTATTTGTTTCTTTTCCAACTTGCTTGGTGAGGAATATTTACTTGTTTTGTGACTGCTTTATCTTCTATAATAAAATTCAAACTGAACCCCTTATTTTGACGTTTTCTTCTAAAACATATTGGTTGAT
>JAVJIF010019638.1:0-114491 GCA_038442645.1 Agave tequilana | reverse complement strand
TTTCCTAAACTATATGCTATGCATACGTACCTTTTGCTCCAGCACTCTTTAACAATAATGTAAAATGTAAATGAATTAGACACGTGCCTAAATGCAAAGTCTAAACATTTTTAACATTTAACAAACATCATTTTACTGTTGAGGTTAGAAAATTTGTACAGTGAGACAAATAAGGAAAATAATAGCTACAGAATTTCAGCTTTGCAATTCAGCCAACCTGCAAAAATACAGGTTAGTAGTTAACTCAGTTCCTGCAGAAATACAGGTTAGTAGTTAACTCAGTTTGCCACTAGATGTAGCAAATCTGAGGGCTTCTGGGCTCTGCTTTCTTGACAGAGTCCAGGGCCACTTATATGTCCAGTGCAGCAAAATTTTTCTGTTGTTAAACATGTACACCAAGAACAAAGAAGAAAGTTAACCAAAAATATAAATCTAAAAAGAGAATAACTTACTGTCCCTCCCCGACAACGGCGTCAAAATTTGATTGGTTTTTACTTGCACATAAAACTACAGAATTTTAGAACTTAAAAATAGAATATGCAAGTACCAATTCTACCGCTATATCAAGTGGCTATGCAAGTCATGATCCACAAGGTGGGACTAGCGATGAAAGCTTTTTAGTAAGTTCTCTTTTAAGTTACAATAAATGGTTAAAGATCTTCTTTTAGTTCTTTAAAAAAGAAATGAAAAATAGGTTAAAATTAAGTTAGGAAGAAAGTGGTAGATTGAGAAAGTGGAGAAAATAGAAAATGGATATATACAAAGAAGTTGAAAAGAGTGATAAAAGATTGGGTGTTGATGGTGTTGGTAATCTAAACTAAAGAATTAAAAGAAAAGAAAGAAAAGCTAAAAGAAATACTTACCTCCTCTGGTTGATGACTTACCTGAAACCCTTACATGTTTTACCTTGCTTGGAGGAGATCAACGCATAACCCATGAGATCGAGCTCAGTTCCCATTCGCATCACATCATCAAGACGAACGAGAATGAAATGATACGAAATTTTGAGGAGGAGAACATCATCATGAATATCGGTGGTACTCACACAAACATGGCTATATTGATGCTTCTAGGTTCACTTGGACATTCATCAAAACCAAAAGAGGTAAAGTAGAAAAAAGAAGAACATATAAATAAGAAAGCATAAAGGTGTTACCTTTAATTACTTGTAGAAACGATGAAAGAAATGAGGAGGTTACATCGGTGTCACTCTCAACATAAGTCTCTCTTTCTCTTACTTACATGAATCTCAATCTAACTTATGCTTACAAAGAAATAAAAAATTACATAAAAAGAAAATAAAACCTACACTAAAAGGAATGAAAAACTGGCCTAAAATCTATCTCTATTTGGTCGCTCTCTTTGGGGCGTACGAAGATAGGGGGAGCAAACGCTCCCCAACCACCTCAACCAAGCCGGCGAAACGCGGCTTTGGCACGTTTCCACGATCATGGTGTGGCCAGGTGGCCACATCTGGTTGCTGGTAATCCCCCGTTAGGTGATACATCTTTATCTCTCACTGGTTTTCCCGTTTTAAATCCTGAATTTGATGAACTGCCTTTGATCTTTGGCTTTAATTGATTGATTTGAGAAGATTTGTTTTAACCATTTTCAACTTCTCTGATTGCCATGATCTGCCCTGATTTCTGATTTTGAATTAATTTTGATTTAAATTAGAATTTTGATGGGCTTTTGGGCTCGTTTCTCTTTCCTTTCCTTTAGCAATGAGCATGCATATAAATTAGAAAATAATTAGGATTAAAAGTAGAGTTTATTATATAATAAGTATGAGAATGTGACAATGAATGTGCAATATCAGTGACCGATCAGTCATGCCCTCTGAAATCTCGGATACTTTCAATGTTCGAGAGAGGACCACCTTTAGAGTTAAAAATGAGGTGGTCGAGCCCTTCAAAATGAAGATAATAGACTGCTTCAAGCTCTTGTAGAAGCTGTCGACCATCTCCGCCACAAATTTCTTCTCAGATTCAATTACTCCCGATGAACGAGTAATCTCAGAAGATAAACCTTCCACGATTTCACTGTCATAATGATGGAAGAAGTGGCGGAAGCACTGGTTGGAGAAGGACGAGGAATTGCTGGCAGTCGAGGAGTCTTCATTGATACCAGTACACCGGCCACGATAGAGGTAGGCTAGTGATTACTCTAGGAAGAACTGGCTCGACAACCAACGTCAGAGATGTCAGACTGGTGATTACCCTGAGGCCAGTTGTTACCAAGACTAGTGGCATCAGGGTAACCACCGTCATCTCACCAAAGATTCAGCTGGGAGTGTGATCGGTTCTGTGGAAGGAAGAGCAACCCTCATTTCCCCAGCCGCCATAAAATCACCAGTAGGCTCCGGTTGATAAGAAGGCTAGTCACGATACAAGACATCCAACTCTGTGACATCCACAGCAGCTGAGTACTTGTCTCCTCCCTAAATTCTCCAGAAAGGTTCACTGGCTCCCTTGAAGCTGATGCATCCAGAGGCGGAACACCTACAAGAGTACTTATTAAAACAAGGATAAAAGTATAATAATATCAAGGAAAGGTGCTTAAAAATGACTATAATATTACCAAGGGGAGATGAAGTCATAACGGACATCGCCCCAACTGCCTAACGACAATGTCCCCCGGTGCTCCCTCGATGGCAGTGCTGGGACCAATAGGCTCCATAGAAGAAACCCTGGCAGTGGCGGGATAAGCACCAGAAGCAGTCTCAGGGAGAACTTCATCTGTCTTAAAGGCTTCAATAGCTGGAATGTCCGGTTCTCCTTCACTTACCATGGCCTTCGCAACCAATCCCTGGAGCTGGAAGCCATCGGGCTCTCTTGTCCCCGCAAGCACCGGAAGGACTGACATCAACCGCGCCACCTTCGGATTCGTCAGAGATGACGAAGTAGCTGGCTTCGTCACCCTCCTTGTAGGTAAACAGAGGATCAAATAATCCCCTTAATCCCCTGCGACTTCAGTTCCTGTATCCCGAATAACAAGTTAGCCGCATAAAAAGGGAAAAGATGTAAAAAAATTTTGCAAATGGGAACTGGTCTTACCCAAACCTACAACAGTTTTTTCAGTTGCTTGCTTCTGCGCTGACAGTTTGATAACTGACGGGGCAAAAGGAGGAGCAACTGTAACTGATTCGCTCTCTACAATAGCGGGAGTATGGCGGCGGGGCTTCTTCACCACCATCTTTCTGCGAGGACTACCCTTTCGCTTCCACTTGAAATGGACGTCGGGATCTTCCTCTTCTTCTTATTCCACTTCCATTTCCTCCATGGGGGTCGTGCCTACCCCACCAGGAGTATCCCTGACACCTCAGCACCAGCAACATCTTCAAAGCGAGGGCTTTCGGCGTCCGAAGCACTGTCAGCTGTGTCAATAAACTCCGGAATGCCTGGCACCCAGACTCTTTTGCCCTCTCCTTTCACAGTACTTTCTGTTTCATCCGTTGAGAGATCCACTTCAATCCGAAGGAGTTGATGATGATCCTGCTAGTGCGGAACTGGAAATTTTGTACCATTGCAGAACCCCAAAGTCATCAAGAGGTTTGAGGTCCTTAACGGCATACACAACCGTGCCTCAGTACAACCTGCGATGAAGTATCACCGAGCGTGGGCACAGTAGATCAGGCTCCCAATAAAGGCCAGGTTGGTATTTAGATTGCCAACATAGAGTTGGTCATATCTGAACTGGCGAACGAAGCGGCAGGGAACGTATTGTTCCAGACAGCAGATATCTCCGTTCTGGTATACCAGATGAGAATGCATGATGCTGACCAGCCACTTGAAGACTCCACGGCTCAATAATGTCCTACCGTCTCCAACATCCTTGAATCCTCGCCATATCCAGCGTCTCGGATGTAGGGGAAGCACCGGAAGAGGCTGTACACATTGTAGCGGCACAACAATTTACGGACTGCGACCATATAGATCCGTGACCACGAAGACCCTTTGAACCGGTGAAGGTGCGCCATCCGAAAATCCTCTGGAGGCTCCTCCTTCGGTTGGATGATAGCCAGACAATGAGAAGCGAACCATGCCATCAAGTAGGTGTATGGCAATCCGATCCTAGGGTTCGTTCCGTCGTAAGGTAAGATTGTGCCTTTCCCCCTCTTCATCGTCGGTGGTCTGTAGGAGGCTTCCGTCAATGCACGAAGACCTCGTTGTATGCAGCATACCATGACTGAAAGACGCCTTAGAGAGCGACCGTGTACCAAAAAATGGCCGGCAACAGAGCAGTGGGGAGAACATCACTGGAAGGAGACGACATTACACATCTTTTCAATCAAACTTATAGAAACTCAGTTAAAAGCACTTTCTGGGATATCGGTTGGCGGGGTTGGTGATGGAAGCTCTTGAGAATGTCACCTTTTCATAGATGCCATCATCTTCTTTTAGAACAATGTCTCCATGGGCGTGCTCCCTCATCCTTCAGAGGATATCCTCTTCCGCAACCCCGCATTAAGCCTCTCCAGGGGCATTCTCCATGTTAGGGAACAGGTAATCCGCCCAACTCTTCAAACTGTTCAAACCTCCCTATAACTACCATGCATATCCGAGCAAATGTAGAAGTGGCACATTAGCTCTCGATAGGTTTCGAACAGGGTGGGCTCTTGCTTCTCTAAAAGCGCCAACTCCACTTAACAGGGAAGTATTCTTCATAGGGAAGAGACCCCATTGGCAAAGCAGAGACTTCCCACATCTCATGCAAAGCGCCCAATTTGCCTACTGGAGTGGAAAAAAGTCCCTGTGGCTGGGCATTACAACTCGAAGATGGCTTAGAAGTTTACTACGCTCATCTGGATGCCATAGCGGGTAGCCTGACAGATTCGCGAAGTCCTAGCCTCTCCCAGTCCTCCTTGAAATGAGTCAAGACGTACAGAGTCAAGTCCCTCCACCAGGACTTCGGAGGATGAATCCAAATCAGAGTCCTGAAGTCAGTCACCGGATAATTATCGTTGACCCTAAAAAACTAATTGCCAAAAGTTTAGGCCATAGCCAGGTTCTCTCCCACCGGGATATCTTGTAAAATATTTTCAGGGTGTAGACCAAGTATACGCCAAGGAGGGCCTGCCCTGGCATAGCCGTGAGAGGAAGCCATCAAAATCCCATATGAACCGAGTCGGTGGTATGGTCACTTGCCAGTTCATCTTCCTGGTTTCATCATACATTAGAAGAAGGACAGCGGGAGTGGCACTTGCTAGACGGAAGGAAATACTTCTCGCCGTTCAGAGTGAAGATCCAGTGCCCTTCCTCGGCCAACAGCTGTTGCTCCATGTCGGGCGCCGCATCTCCGAACATAAAACCAGGCTTCCGGTAAATTTTTCGTCGCGGTCTTCTAGAGGCGCGGTAGTCAATATGCTCCTTATAGTGTGCTGGTCTCTAATATAAATCAGGGCATCACGGTCGGTAGTGATCCTTTCACTAAATAAGGAAGCCTGTCCCTAAAACGTAAACTGATATTTCCGTCCAATCCCCTAACTGACCCGAAAGGCCATTCATAGGCCTAGGAGTATAGTGCACTGCAGAACAAAAAGAAGAAAATATGTTAGCCCAGAGAAGAAAGGAAAAAAAAAAGCAAAAAGACTGCTAAGGCATAGCTTCGCTTTTAAAGCGAAGCTAGCCTAGCATTAGCTTCGCCCCGAAGCTTAGCTTCGCACTCTGCATAAAGGCAGAGTGCAGAAGGTAACGAGTCGCTAAAGGCGTAGCTTCGCTTTCCAAGCGAAGCCTAGACTAGCGCTAGCTTCACCCCGAAGCTTAACTTCGCACTCTGCACAATGGCAGAACGCAGTAAGTTATAAAGTGTTAGCTTCGTTAAGAGGCTTAGTTTCGCATTCTGTCACAGAATGCAAAAAGCCTTTTGCTGGAAAGGCACTTGTGCCTAAAATTATTCAAAGAACTTAAGTCATCTATCCAGCTTCACTTTAGAAGCTTAGTTTCACATTCTATCACTTGAAAGAATACAAAAACCCCAACGGGCTCGCTGCGCAAGGAAGCTTGATGAAGAAACCTTTCAGTTTCTAAATTTGATTCATGAAATTAAAGGGGAATTAAATCCCCTAAAATTCAATAAAATCAAAGTAAGGAAGATAAGCTTTCTGAAATCACTAGATCATGATGAGTCACAGGGGATTCACCATGAAATAGCCGAAATATGGCTTCAAAAAGAGATAAATATCTCTGAAAAGGAAAAATTTACTACCCGCGATGGAGCGTTCGATCACCGAAGGCAGAGATAGCGGCGCCGTGGCAGAGGTTGCCACCTCTTTCCCTGCGCGTTGCTTGGGGGCCATTAGAACTTGATGGAAGTTCTGAAAGATTCGAGACGAAGAAGATGAAGAGAGGTTTTCTTTGAAAAGTCTGGAGAATTTCAAAGTGAAAGAGAAGATAGCTTCTCTAAAAAATAGCCAAGTATGACTTTTATAGGCACTGCATGAGCCTCTAGCTTCGCCTCCTAAAAAGGAGTGCAAGTTGTTGTTTCAAATTTGAAACGACGGCTCTAGGTTCGAGAACCTAGACAGTGAAGTTATTTAGCTTCGCTCAAATGCAAATTTAAACTTTGCATATAGCTCCGCTATGAGCTCATCATTGACTTCGCATAAAGCTTGGTTAGCTCCGCTGAAAACTCATGTTGTAACTCCACTGAGGAGCTCATTCTCTAGCTCCGCTGAGGAGCTCGTCCTTAACTATGCGAAGAGCTTATTTTTCATGAAAAGTCCCAAGGTAAAACTAGTATGATCGCCTAGTTTAATGTACCCAGTGGATTTTTCTTGACTCGGACAATGCAGGTATTGGTTCAAATTCAAAGTGTTTCAGAATATGTACCAATCCATTTCGTATTCATGAAAATTTTGAAGGGGGTCTTGTTGACACTCTAAAAAACAAAACTCCTAGACTTTTTTTAACCAGTCTGAACATGTCTAACTTGTCAACATTCACAAAAGATAAGTCGCAGACAAGCTGATGACCAGGGTTTGCTCATCTCTGAGGGACAAAACAACAACTTGGGCTCTATTGATCCAGTGATACAGACAGTAAGCCAAAGTTTGCCTGTGAAGAGGCCAAAGTAGGTCTATAAAGTCAGGTTTGATCAAATACCTAGTCTCGCAGAGATCCAAGATTGCTAAAAAGCCTAAGTCACTTTCTTCGCACGAAGCTCCATTAGCCCCGCCAAAGGTTAACCTTTTAACTTTCGCTAGAAGTTTCATCCCAACTTCGCTGGAAGAAGGAATGGTCCAGCTCCGCTCTGAGCTGAACTTATAGCTTCGCCAGAGCTTCATCCCTAGCTTCGCTGGAAGAAGGAATAGTTCAGCTCCGCTATGAGCTCAGTTCTAGCTCTGCATGAAGTTTTGAAGGTAACTTCGCCTGAAGAGAACTTCTCACTTAGTTCCGCAGCGAGCTTTATCAGGTCATCAATTAACCGTTTCAAAATCCCAAGAGGGATTAACGGGTGAACCCGCTACTTAGTGGGGTTAATGCCACTTTAAGTGGGCGGTACACCGCCCACTTCGTCCCACATTAAGTGGAGACAATTAAACCACGATGGCTGTTAATAGTTCACACGAACTTTCTAGCTTCACCAGAAGCTCGTAGTTAGCCTCGCAGCAGGCTATTTTTAACTTTGCACGAAGCTAATAGACTGATTCAGCCTTGCTGAATTCAAGGGGGCAGTTACACCCCCATCTTGGCTAGAAATAGCCCCTTGTAGAGACAAGAAATGGGGCAGAAAAAAATTGGGAAAGATTGAGAAGAGACCTATAGCAAAAGTGCCATCTTGCTTTCAAAGCCTCAACTTGCTTCCAAAACTTCAGAGATTTAGTCTCTTTCATCCAGGGTTCCAACACACCTTCTATCTTCGAAGATTTCTAAAACAAGTGAGAAGAAAATTCTATCGAGGAGACAGCTTGACCACCTGACCGATGCATCGTCAAAGGGATAAAATGATCACGCGCTGATTAGATTCCTACCAGCATACTTTTCTAGAAATCTCAGAGGAGATCTATCTGTAATTTTTTTAAGAGTTACTTGTAATTTCGCTCCTCAATATTTTTGTAAGTTTCCCCCGATCAATTATCAATGGAAACAGCTATGTGGGTTGCAGGGGAAACAAGCCCCTCCTCTGCTTGCCCCTCCTCTGCTCTCTCTCTCTCTCTCATCTCTCTCTATCCATAATCTCTCTCCCCCTAAAAATTTGTTTCTCTCTCTCCATTTCTATCTAGATCTTTAGATCTCTCTTTCTCTCTCTAGATTTCTCTTTCTCTCTTTAGATTTTCTCTCTAGCTATTTTAACTCTTTCTCTCTCTTCTCTCTCTCTCCTTTCTCATATTCTCTTCTCTCTCTAAAGAATATTTTATGGCGCGTGTGCAAGTTTCTAGGATTCGGAATTACGGCGATTTTTGAAGTCCTTTTAGGCGAGCGTCCTCGCATAGTTTTGGGTTTCTCCGCTTTGTCGGGTCGACTATGTATTTATTCTGTATCTAAATTTGTATTTGTATTTATATTGGATTGTGTCTTATATTTGTATGTAGCCGAGTGCTTAGAACTGTACATGTATTATTCTTGTGACGAATGCTTGTATTAGAGTAGTTTACTTCCGGTACATATGTCATGCATGTGAAGTCTATTACTGCTTTATCATATGCATATGTTCGACACTAACACGCTTTGCAGGTATTATACCAACCTTTGGGCTGCGTTTAGCCTCCGGGCTCTCTATCCAACCTCTAAACTGCATTTAGCCTCTGGGCTCTCTACTCAACCTCCGAGCTTCACTACTCCACGGTAATTAGATATTCTCACGTTTATATGCATGCTCGTGTGGTACTAAATCTCATGCAGGTGCTCTTGTAACGACTCTGGGTTCTGCCCACTCCCGGGCTAGCTACGCAATTGGTTTTAAGCTTGCACCCTTAGATGTTTCGTGGTAGCTACTGAGAGTGCGCTTAGACCCCGAGCGTACTTTAGCCTCTGGGCTCTTGCCCACTTTCTCGAAAGAGAAGTGCGCTTAGACCATCAGGTCTCTCAGCTCTGCCTGTAAGGCATGCTTGACACTCAGCGCTTTACTACTAGATTCATCTAGGCGGAACTCTGTCAGATTTTAGACTTGTCTTCTAAGACGAGTCATTCCGGTAGCTCCGTCAAGAGCTCTAGTGATTAATTACTGTTTGCTGACCATATCCCAGCTTGCTTAGCTCTGCTTGGATATTCTCTTGCTTGCTTATTACTTGCTTACCAGTTATTAATTCTTCTATTAATAGTTGTGAAGAGTTTGAAATCTTATCTATACTATTTTCTGAAATTGCATACTTTTTCGGTATCCGTACCGAACCCTTATATCAGTACGATATTCGTGTATCGTTTGACGTGCTTTCACTTGACATCCTATCACTTGTCACCTGCCTGATATCACCCTCCTGTCATACTATCACCTGACATCCGGAATGATATACCTGACTCTTATAATTATCACAATAACAGGAATGATGACCTGACATCTTGACTACATCCTGATATATTCTAGTACAAACTGTACTCCTCGTTGGCCCAAGGCCCATCACTCAAGTTTTGATGATGATTAACTCATGTAGTTATAGTACTAATGACATTGTGTTTAATTAGTCTCAGATTTGTGATCAAGATCTTAGTAGGTGTTTAGCTTCAACAAAGGATTTCAAGTCAAGTTTGGAGCTAGCACGGTTTGATTAAAGAGCTTACGCATCAAGATCACATCAAGTACTCAAGAGGAGTCTAGCTCATTGGATCATGTTTGGACCAAGTCAAGAAGGAGAAGAAGATTTTCAAGTGAAGATTTTCCAGAGAAGACTTGTGTCTAGGTTTGTGTTTTAAGTAAGATTTTGTTTTAGATAAAATATAAAGGATAGATTAGTTGATAGATTGCTCAAGTACATATACACACACACTTAAGATTTATATGTGTTTTCATAAAAGATTTTTAGTTCCAGAAAATACGGTTTGGTTTTTGGAATTCAAAATTATACATGTGTTTACCAAAACCATTTTATTGTTTAATGTCAAAAATATAGATATTTCATCATATATGTGTAGTGGATCATATCCATACACCTATGCTTTAAAACTATTTAAAATATCTTGTTTTTGTATTTGGAGAAGTTTTAAAAAAATCAATTTGGAAAAATACAGATTTTGTTTTAAACCAAAATTTCTAAGTCACAAAAATAGTCCAAAATGTTTGTAATATGTTTTAGTTTTTACTCAAAAGTTTGTATATCAAGTATATTACTGAACTTATTTTTGTGGATTTTTAGAGAATTTATGGGATTTATTGAAGTAAAAAGACCAAGTTTTAAATCCCCAAAATACTGTTTTTGGCCTTCTGTCGGTCGACCGCTAGAGGTGTCTGCTTTCTGGAAATGGCCCGGTCGACTGAGCGGTCGACCGCTAGGCCATTGCCCTGAAGGCGGTTGACCGGCCGATCGACCGACCTCCCAACGGTCGAAAAAATCGACCGTTGCAGTCGACGGGCGATCGACCGACAGCAGCGTCAGCTGCTGATTTGGACCCCAACGGCTAGTTTTTGGATGCCTATATATTGGGGTTCCCATGGACTGTCTTATACAAGATTTGAAGAGAGTTTTTGGGCTAGTTTTTCCTACTCATATCAGTGGTTTATCCACATGTTTAGAGCCAATATTTTCAAATCAAAAGGAGAGTTTATCAAGAGTTTTCAAAAGTGATTTCTTGAGTTTTTCACCACCAATTCAATCCTAGTTTTTCTCACATACACTTGAGCTTTCCGTTGCTATATCCATCCTATAGGGATCTTTGTGTGAGAGGATTTTAGGTGATCAAAGTGTTGTGATCACCAAAGTGTTCATCTTTGTATTTGAGGAGGAGACTTGCTGGTTCGCGTTGTTTCGAGTTCTAGTGAGAGCTCGGTGTAGAGGTGCCGGCTCGGCAAGCTGCGTGTGCTTGCGTGGGTTTGTTCTTGCGGGAACAAGAGAGGGACTAGAGAGTCCAAAGGAGTTCTAGTGTGAATCGCTTGTAAGTTTTGCGGCACCGAGTGATCCGGTGAGATCGGTTTTATAGTGGAAATCCTTCATAGTGTTGAAGGCGGAGACGTAAAGAACCACGAAACAATTCTCTCATATTTGCGATTGCTCTCTCTATCTTTCACTTGTATTATATCTTACTTATGCTTATTGCTCATATCTCTTATATGCTTGATATATTGTGTGCTTTATCATTATATGCTTGGAGATTGTTTGCTCACACTTGTATTCGACCAAGAGAGCCATAGCGGCACCTCAACTCTTATCTAGAGGAATCTTGAGGAGATAGTCCAAAGCCCTTCACGGGGAATTCGGCTACACTCTTAGGTTATACTTGGTGTGTTGTGCATAATAGTTTTTAGTTTGCATTAATAGTTTTAATTCCGCATTAATTCACCATTAGATTAGCTAGTCACCTATTCACCCCCTCTAGGTGATTTCAATTGGTATCAGAGCCAAGTGCTCTTGATTTGGGTCTAACAATCTTGAGTTAAAGATCCTCTTTTTAGCTAATCACAATATTTGTACACACACATGGATTTCATGTCACCTCCCACCTTTGATATTCTTAACATCCAACTTGAGAGGTAAGATGTCTTTGTACCTCAAAGGCCTAGGTATCCATGTTTATCTTGCTACCATTAAGGGTTCATATTTTAGTAATAGCAAGTATTGAGGCTAACTCAAAAGCCATTCATGCTTTAAAGTCAACCCTAAATAATGAACATTTATCTAGGGTTTCTAACATTGATTCGACTTTTGTAGTATGGAACACTTTTGTCTCCTTGGCGAACAAGAGCAATACTATGCTGGGAGCGACTCAGATGTTGGAAGTGAGGCTTCCAACGTATGCTACATGGTCCAAGGGAATAACCCCCTGAGGTAAACTCCGAATCCGAGTTAGAAGAGAATGTTGATATGTCTTATAATGAACTTAAATCTTTTGTCAACAACTCCTTGAAAAATATGAGTGGCTTAAAAAGGATAATAAGAAAATGAAAATTAAATTTGATTCCTTGTAAAAGAAAAAATATTCATTTCAAAATAAATTAGAATGCATTTCTAAAGAAAATGAAAGTTTGAAAAATGAAAATATTTCCTTGCTTTCTAAACTAAATGATCTTTGTAAAGTAAATACTTCTTGAAAAATAAGATTATTTGTGGAAAAAGAAAAGGAAATCGCTTTGCAAGAAAACACCTCTTTGAAAAGAAAAAAATTGTTTTAAAAGAAAAGAAAAATGTTCCTAAAAAGAAAAAGATTGTTGATCATGCATTTCATGCTACTACCATTGATAAAAATGAAATAAAATTTTTGAAAAATAGAATAGATTGCTTGAGCTCAACTTGAGCAATTGTACATTTAACTATTCTAAATTGGAAACCTTGTTTCAAAAGAAAGAAGATCCACATATTCATGCACATCATCCACAACATGCATATGCACATTTTGCACGTCATGATCACACTCATACACATATGCATACTAAAGTGTACAAGTGTACACATTGCGACCGCAAAGGCCATCTTGCAAGATTTTGCTATGATAGAGTAGATTCTTTAAATTTGCAAATAAAAATGTTTTGGTTCCTTACAATGCTAACCCCCGTAGACCAAAGAGAAAATGGGTACCAAAATCCCACCTTTGGTATTTGATGTAGGTGCGGGCTCTCAAATGACGTGAGAGCATTGGTGCCTTGGTGGTGGATGCATGGATAGATGGACATTGATTAGTGCACAATATTGCATATTTTATATCATAATCCCCATGCATAATACAAATAAATAAGTGATTTTTAATCCTCTTCTCTACTTATTTGCAGGTATATACTTAAAGGAGAGTTAGTCAATTAATTACCTTAATTAGCAATAATTAAGGTGATTAATAAAAGATTAAAGATAAAGCCAAATCCAATCCAGATCAGAGAGATCCGCGCAACAACCAGAGAATCCAAGTGGTCCACATGGATAACCAACTAACAAACAGATCTCACCAGAAAGATCTGGACCAACGGCCAGATCTGGCCGCGATCCGCGGCATGGGCGCGGCAGATCTAGGCCGTTAGATCTCCGGATTTCGTGGCAACAACCTACTCTCTGGAAGCTTCTCATTTCGGCTATAAATACTCCACCTTCACCTGCGAGCAGAGACTGATCAGAGAAGAGAGGGAGATAGTTCTAGGCTTTGTAATTTTCTTAGTTTTAGTTTAGGGTTTGTAACTCTCTATGATTTTCTCCTCCCTAGATTTCATTGCAAGAGAGATTGTATGAGAGAGAGAGCTTGTATCAACAAGGAGTGACAACTTGGAGCTATACAAGGATTGATCCATCTCTACATATCTACTTGAGCTTGATTCTAGTTGTGTTTTCTTTCACTTTACTTGCTTTGTTAATTTCTAGCAATTTATTCATGCTTGTTTTCTTTTGTAATGGCTTGTAGTAGCTAATTTCTTGTTCCATGTACTAGCTAACTACTACCTTGCTAACTTCTAGCTCATGTGTGATTGCTTTACTTCATCTTGCAATTTGTATGGTCTTCTCTTCTCGATGGTTTCTTTTCATTCTCGGCAAGATTTTGTTGTAATTCTCCATATGATTCATGTGTGCCTCACTGGAGCCTAGTCTTCGAACTAGTGCCTTGATGGAACATGGAGATGGAAGCACCAATATGCTATTTGATGTATAACTTCACTACTTCCATTAGTGAATGTTGTATGTTTTTTCATTTGCATCACTTGAGTGTAGCTCTTTTGATTCCATTAGTGAAAGTCCATTTGTAGGCCGATGACCATCTATGGAGGCTACAAGACAAGTCCAAGAATGAATCCCCATCATCCATGTGGGAAAGTAATTAGACCACAAGCAAGACAAATACATGCCGATGAATCAACATGAGGCACGCATCACTATCACGGAGTTTAGTTAGTTTAGCAAGGTAGTTAAGGTTAGCTAGTCATGGATTCTTTCATTCAAAGTTTCTTGATTTTACTTTCTTTTAGTGTTAGTTCAAATCCATCTCAACCTTGATTTCTCCCGATTTCCACCATGAACATAGCCATCCTTTCTTTTATTTGTTTTTCTTTTGATTCTTTATTCTTTTGAAACATAGAAGAATTCTCGTTTCCTCTTCTCACTAGTATCGTGAAAGCTTCTATCGCTAGCTCTCCCTGAGAATCGACTCGGTATAGCCCTAGGCTATAGCGGAGACAAGAAAGGGTACATCAAATACATTTGCTACATAATAAACACACCCTTTCCCGTCTAATCAAATTGGCGGTTGCCGTGCCGGGGAGAGCGACGGTATTTTTAAAAGTGAGAAACTAAACGATTCTTCTTCTCTGTTGCAGGTGACAGGAGAAGAAAACAGGAAAATATCTACAGCAGAAACATATAAGTGGACCTGGGCCTCTGCTCAAGAAAGCAGAGCCCAGGATCCCTCTATTGTGCCGCGGATCCACAAGAATTGCCGTGGGAACGCGGCACTTTAGAGTTCACTACTTACCAAATTTTTGCAGGCTTCTGCTCTGCAAGATACTGCTGCCTATATACTTCATTTCCTGTATACTTCACTGTATTCCTGTTAATTAATTCAACAGTAAGAAATTGGTTGATAATTGCTAAAAAATTGTTAGACATCTTGCATTATGCACACGTGTCTTTCAATTACTTTAAATTACTGTTGAAGAGTGCGTGGACAAGGTACGTGATTCATTGCATATAGACTAAGACTCACTCTTTGTTTGATTTTTCTTACTTGGAGTGAACCTTGTTTGTTTCTATATCGTACACTTGCACAATTAATTCTAAGGGCAATTCCTGTAAATAACATAAGGTGGGGGAGGTCATTACCCTTTCCTTAGCCCGGAAATCATTTTCCCCACATACTCACAATCCTAAGCTTGTAAATAAAAATTGCTAGACGTTGGCCCTAGGGACATCCGGACTCACTTAGGAGATTATCCTAAGGGGGAAAAGTGTTGGAAATTGACTTCTGTAAAATCGGTGTCTAGGAAAGGGTTGAGGGCCGAAAGCCCGAAGGTGTTGGTTACTTAATTAAGGAACGTCTTCGGACGGAAAACCTCCCAACGACTTTACCCTTCCCTGGCTGATTTGCTTATAGTCAAGGTCTACACTAAACCTCCTGTGGACAGTCTATTTAGGAGTCACCTAGGATCAGAAACCCTAGACAAGCTTGGATTGATTTTTTCTTTTGTTGTTTGTTATTTTTCTTTTTCGCTGGTGTGATCGGTGCACGTTGTTTGTGATTGTATATACAGTAGTGGTTTTGTGATCCTAATTCTACACTTGCACTTACACATCCACTTCACATCATGACCAACAACGTCTCACTTCAGGATCGATTTATCCGATTCGCACCTCCATTCCTTCATGCATTCTTCTCCCCGAGCTTAATGGAAATCATTTTGAGCTGAAACCACAATTCATTAGTACACTTCCCCGATTCCATGGTCTTGAGTCTGAGGACGCGTACCTCTTTATTCGTGAGTTTGAAGAGGTATGCCAAATGATGAGAATATCCCAACTTTCTGAGGATGCTGTTAGGTTACGGTTCATACCATTTGCACTTAAGGATTTAGCTAAGAAATGGCTTTATAGTCTTCCTGTCAGTTCCATATCTTCATGGGATGATTTTGTTAAGGTCTTTCTTAGGAAATTCTATTCTATCCACAAAACAGCCATCATGAGAAAAAACATAATGCAATTCAAGCAAGAACAAAATGAACCTTTCTGGAAATATCTTGAGCGTTTCAAAGACCTCCTTGCCCTATGTCCCCATCATGGCATAGAGAAATGGCGGCTATGCCAGATTATCTATGATGGATTAGATTACAAACGAAAACACTTTTAGAATCCTTGTGCCAAGGGGAATTTCTGAAGAAAGATGAACATCAGGGGTGGGATCTCTTTGAAACCCTAGCTGAGAAAACCATTCAGTGGGAGTCATGCCCTGATAAACCGACTCCCACCACTTCCAGAACTGGTACACAATCCAAAGAATCCTCTCTAGCTTCAGAACCAAGATCACACAATTAATGAAGAGGATAGAGTTGCTTGAGTCAAAAGGGAATTCTGTGGTCAACCAGGTCAACCCATTGCCTTTAATTAGACCAGGTTGCACCAATTGTCAAGACCTTAGCCATGTTGTTGAGGAGTGTCCATTGTATCAGCCCCCATTTCAGGAGAACATGAATGCAGCATTTACCAGACCCCCATACTCCAATACTTACAATTCAGGATGGCAGAACCATCCAAATTCTTTGTGGAGTCAGTCTGGTCCTGAGCATCATATGCCACCACTTCCACATCCATACAATGCTCAGTTTCATTCATCCAGTTTTGATCAGAATTCACTGTATGTTCATCCATCTCAAAGTCCACCACAGTCATATCAGTCATATCAGGACACACCACCATATTATCAGAACCCACCACCATATTACCAATCACAGTTCCAATCTCCATACCCTCAATATCCACCCCAAAATAATTCTGAAATATCTGAGTTGAAACAAATGATAGAAACTTTAACAAAGAACCAGCAACAGGAGTTGAATGAAATGAAGGTCCAGATCAAGCAATTGGCTGAGAATCAAAAAGGACTGTTCTTAAGCCAGCCATTGCTAAATCCCAAAGTTGAAAATTCAGGACCCAGTCACTGTAATGCCATTCATACCCTGAGATCTGGTAAACAAGTTGACAATAAGGTTTCTAGTCCACAATCTCATCCAGTACCAAAGCAAACTCCTCATGTCCCAATGTCACCAACTTTTGACAAACCATCCTCTAGTGCAGAGCCATCCACTTCCAAGGCTAAGGGTGAAGAAAAGGTAGATGAGCATACATACAAGCCTATAGTTCCATATCCAAATAGGCTTCTAAATAACAAGTCAAATGCTCACATGGAGAAAATAAAAGAAACATTCAATAAGGTCCAAATCAATGTCCCTCTTCTTGATGCCATTCAACAAGTGCCATCATATGCTAAATTTTTGAAGGAAATGTGCACCAAGAAGAGGAAGACCCAAGTCCCTAAAAAGTCTTCCTTGCATCATCCATCAATGAGCTGCTCACTGGTCCAATTCCTGTTAAGTATAAAGACCCAGGGAGCCCACCATTTCATGCATCATAGGACAGACTACAATAAATAGGGCACTTCTTGATTTGGGGGCCAGCATTAATCTCCTACCTTTCTCTGTGTACCAACAATTGGGGTTAGGTGATCTTCTCCCGACCCAAATGACCATTCAATTGGCTGACCGCTCTGTTACTAAACCCAAGGGGATAATTCAAGATGTCCTGGTCAAAGTTGGAGAATTCTTTTATCCAGTTGACTTTGTTGTCCTTGAAACAAAACCAGTATCAAATTCAAATCAAAGGGCACAAATTCCTGTCATTCTGGGTCGACCATTCCTGGCTACTGCAAATGCAATCATTAATTGCCGGAATGGATCAATGAGGTTGACTTTTGGTAACATGACACATGAACACAATGTCTTCCACACACAGCCTCACAAAACAAAAGATCAAACATTTGAGGTTAATTTCATTAGTAACAATTGTGAGGAGGAAGGTGAAGATCCAAAAGATGAGTCACAATCTTGTGATTCTCTTATCCGAGTACCCTTTCAAACGGGGAAAGTTGATTTGGATGCTTTCACTTTCAATGAGCCAACTGAGACTGTATTTGAACCTCCAATTGATATATCATTTGAAGACTTGTTTGCTGATGAGATTATGTGCTTAGATGAGTCAACTCGGGGTAAGTTAGCTAATTGTCCACTGCCGGATGTTGACTTGAGCTTTGAAGAATTATATGGAGAGGAGTTAAAATTTCTAAACATTGGAAGTGATGAGATTCTGAGTAAGAGTGGTGATAAGGACTTTGAACGATGTGGTGGAAAGAGTATGAATGAAAAAACAACAAATTGAAACTGGAATCACCTAGGGTAAGAACAATTCAGACCGTTTCCCAATGGAGTTCAAGAAAGAGAACACATTGGAACGATGGGAAACGGGCCAGAGGGAAGCGACCAAAAACCCAGGTGAGAGTTACATTTGTATATTCCTTGTAAATAATTTTCCTACCTCTTACCTATTTCATGCATACATTTACCATGATGCATTGAGGACAATGCATGAAATAAGTGTGGGGGAGGGTTTACTAACATAGGATCATAGGATTTTCAATTTTTTTAGGATTTTCATTTCTTTTTAGGTTTTTATTTTCTTTAGATTTTACCTTTCTTTATAGATTTTCTATTTTCTTTTAGATTTTTCTTTTAATAAAAATAAAAAAAAATAATAAAACTTTTTGAAATAAAAGACAAAGTTTTGATCTATTTTTAAGAAAATTAAGATGTATCTTAGAGATTAAGAAAGCCTTAATTATGACATCTTAAACATAGTTGAAGTAATAGATCTTGTTTGAGATTATAGGATAAGTAAGTAAAATTGGTGAGATATTATTATCTGGAATTTTTTGCCTTAGATAATATGCACTTTACACTTACACATTTCTTGGGATGGAAACAAAGACCAAAAATGCCATATATATATATATAAAAAAAAAAAAAAGAAGAAAAAAAAAAAAATAAATATATAAATAAAAGATCACTTATTAAGCTGGGAAATTGTGCCTCAAGAAGCATGATGACTCACGCCTAACAGTGATCTCACCTATTAGCTGGGTAATTGTGCCTCAAGAAGCATGATTATTCACGCCTAACGGTGATTAAGAATAATCCCTCTTAGTTTTGTGGCCTTTTTCACTCGAGTCTTTAAACCCGAGGGATGTTTCCTCATCTGGTGCCCTAAGACCATCTGGTCTGGGAGTCATCGGTTATAGGCTCGCTACATGGGTGAATTAGAAAGCCTAAGAAAACTAAGGGATGAAAAAAAGAGAAAAAGAAAAAAATATATATCTATATAAATAAATAAATGGCTTGATGGTTGGAGTTGAAATCCGAGAAATTTTCACTTACACGGTGTGCATACTATCTAGGTTTTATGAAAGATAAAATATTCAATCCAATTTTGAACTCTTACCTTAATTAAAGACAAGATCTTGCATGGATACTAAGTTTAAGGAAGATTGATTATAGGTGGACTTATGACCTAGGATCACTTATATTTCGCAAAAATAGTTCGTAAACTTGTCTCTTATTCAAAATGCGTTTTCAAAACACTAACATTTGTCTTCTTTCTTTATGGATTTTGTGGGTGCAATCCGCTGAAAACCCTCAGGAGACAACACTCCTCCTCTAGGGTAACCTAGAGGTTTAACGGCTTGTTGCACATGCTCAGTGCAATCGCGTCACCTGCGAAAGTGGTGTAATAAACTTGTAGCTTAGTTTTTTCTTTCTTTGTTTTGCTCGGGACGAGCAAAAGAATAAGTGTGGGGGTGTGATTAGTGCACAATATTGCATATTTTATATCATAATCCCCATGCATAATACAAATAAATAAGTGATTTTTAATCCTCTTCTCTACTTATTTGCAGGTATATACTTAAAGGAGAGTTAGTCAATTAATTACCTTAATTAGCAATATTAAGGTGATTAATTAAAAGATTAAAGATAAAGCCAAATCCAATCCAGATCCAGAGAGATCCGCGCAACAACCAGAGAATCCAAGTGGTCCACATGGATAACCAACTAACAAACAGATCTCACCAGAAAGATCTGGACCAACGGCCCAGATCTGGCCGCGATCCGCGGCATGGGCGCGGCAGATCTAGGCCGTTAGATCTCCGGATTTCGTGGCAACAACCTACTCTCTGGAAGCTTCTCATTTCGGCTATAAATACTCCACCTTCACCTGCGAGCAGAGACTGATCAGAGAAGAGAGGGAGATTAGTTCTAGGCTTTGTAATTTTCTTAGTTTTAGTTAGGGTTTGTAACTCTCTATGATTTTCTCCTCCCTAGATTTCATTGCAAGAGAGATTTGTATGAGAGAGAGAGCTTGTATCAACAAGGAGTGACAACTTGGAGCTATACAAGGATTGATCCATTCTCTACATATCTACTTGAGCTTGATTCTAGTTTGTTTTCTTTCACTTTACTTGCTTTGTTAATTTCTAGCAATTTATTCATGCTTTGTTTTCTTTTTGTAATGGCTTGTAGTAGCTAATTTCTTGTTCCATGTACTAGCTAACTACTACCTTGCTAACTTCTAGCTCATGTGTGATTGCTTTACTTCATCTTGCAATTTGTATGGTCTTCTCTTCTCCGATGGGTTCTTTTCATTTCTCGGCAAGATTTTGTTGTAATTCTCCATATGATTCATGTGTGCCTCACTTGGAGCCTAGTCTTCGAACTAGTGCCTTGATGGAACATGGAGATGGAAGCACCAATATGCTATTTGATGTATAACTTCACTACTTCCATTAGTGAATGTTGTATGTTTTTTCATTTGCATCACTTGAGTGTAGCTCTTTTGATTCCATTAGTGAAAGTCCATTTGTAGGCCGATGACCATCTATGGAGGCTACAAGACAAGTCCAAGAATGAATCCCCATCATCCATGTGGGAAAGTAATTAGACCACAAGCAAGACAAATACATGCCGATGAATCAACATGAGGCACGCATCACTATCACGGAGTTTAGTTAGTTTAGCAAGGTAGTTAAGGTTAGCTAGTCATGGATTTCTTTCATTCAAAGTTTTCTTGATTTTACTTTCTTTTTAGTTGTTAGTTCAAATCCATCTCAACCTTGATTTCTCCCGATTTCCACCATGAACATAGCCATCCTTTCTTTTATTTGTTTTTCTTTTGATTCTTTATTCTTTTGAAACATAGAAGAATTCTCGTTTCCTCTTCTCACTAGTATCGTGAAAGCTTCTATCGCTAGCTCTCCCTGAGAATCGACTCGGTATAGCCCTAGGCTATAGCGGAGACAAGAAAGGGTACATCAAATACATTTGCTACATAATAAACACACCCTTTCCCGTCTAATCAGACATACATTTGATGCACCGCTATCAAGGACGTTTGGTAGCGAGACCACCATGTTTTGGAAACTTAGAGTATAGTTCTTATGATTTGATAACTATCTCTAAACTCCTATTTAGTTTACATGCCTTTACATTGACAATTTTAGCATGTTTTGAATTTATGATCATGTTTTATGCTTTATATGGTGAATACGTGTTTAGATGAACTTTTCATTAAAACATGTGTATATACTTGTACAAGTAGTGGGCAACAATTGATTCTTATATGTTTGTACCTTATCGCTCATTTGTACCTATTACATTTATATGTATAGCCTAGTTTTGATGATTTCTTCACTTATACATGTTTTTCTATTTTTATGCATGTTTTGCTTCATGTATATGTTATGTTTGTTTAAAACTAATAAAATACATGTATACCCTTGAGTCACTTGCCTTCATGCAAATTACATTATGGACTCATTTGTGTTTAGGATATGTATGTATATTGTTAGTCTTGATAAGACATACATATACCTTTAAATTTTTTTTTGAGAAATAAATTTTTATGATTTTCATATGTTTGATGTTTTGAGCTTTATTGATTACTTTCATGAAAATACAACTCACATGATTATGGTACACTCACATTTCATTTCTTTACTCATGACATTGTTTTCATGAGACATTTTGAGCCTTATAGATTTTGAGTGTCAATTCTTGTGTTTTTAGCATGCTTCATGGATACATATGATTTGATTTCATATTTTGAAGGATCTTTAACTAGTTTTTCAAAAATTATTTTAACTAGTTATTTATTCTTCATTTGGTAGTGTTTTCAATTTACAACTATTTTCAAATCATATTTTTGAAAACTTCTACCCTTTAAGGGCGGATGGATGGACGACCATGCCTTGTATTCTAAAATTAAATATCTTTTATCCTGTGCATGAAAAGGGTGGATCATTATGAGTTATACACTTATTCACATCATAGTTTCAATGGTATCACAATTGACATTTTTTTGTACACTCATATTTTGTTTTCTATATATGTATACTTTAAATTTCAAATAATATCAATGTCTATTGGTATACTCATTTTCATACATATATATGATTTGATCGTGCTTGATTTACGATTTATTTATATTTTAAAGCACAAAGTTTATTTATACTAAGCTTGATTTAAATCTTGATTTTCAATTGGTATCTCAATTGGTACTTTAATAAGCTTATGCATTATTTTCAATTGGTATTTTATTGATATCAAAATTTACAATATACTTCAATTGGTATCAATATATTCAATTTTCAATTGGGTTTAAATTTCATTTGGTATCAATATGTTTTACCTATTTGGTATCAAAATTTACCATATATTTCATTTGATATCAAAATATAAAATATTTTCTTTCATTGGTATCAAAATGTACAAGTGTTTCAATTTCAATTGGTATCACAAATTTCCTATTTCATATGGTATCAAAGATCTTGTGATATCTCAAATTGATTTGTTAATTTAAGAAAAATTCAAAATTTATATTGTTTAGTTACAATTGGTATCTTAAAATTTTGTTTATGTACAAATAATATCTCAAAATTTGATTTAAGAGATTTCAAAATTTGTTTTAAAGTGTGTTAAAAATGTTTTGATATGTATTGCCTATATGCAATGGGGAGCTTAACATCTATTCTATATATAGATTCATGTTGAGTGTATCTTATATTGAGGAGGTTGACATCTCTTCTTTAAGTAATACACGTGTGTAGGGAAGCTAACATCTCCACTTATGCATTGTATATTATGTGTTATGTGAGTTAGGGCTTGTCGTCCCTTCTTCATGTAATGTATGTATGCAGGGAAGCTAACTTAGCGTCTTCCTCTTCATGAATGTATATAGCATATATATCTTTATTGTTGATTTGCTTTTACCCCTTTGTTGATGAGTGACAAAAAGGGGGAGAAAGATTTTGAGTTTATATATGCATATTTGAGTGTTTATTGATAGGGAAGGGAGTAGGAGTGTACTCAATTCAGAGATAGAGGGTTTAGAGTCAACCTTCTTTGTTCGAATGTGATGCTCAAAACTCCAAGAATGTATTCACAATTTTTATGTACTCCTTCCGAATCACCGTAGTAGTATGAACTATTACGGGTCGATCCTCAGGGAGAGCTCACGATGGAAGCTTTAACGGTTAAGTGTTGAAGAGTGAAAACGAAGATTCTTCTATGTTCAAAAGAATAAAACAACATGGAAAAGTAAAGGAAGAATTCGTGGTGGTTTGGTTTCATGAAAAGAAAGGCGATGTAAAGAAAATGAAAAGAACTTGGAAAATTGGACTTGCTTGAAAAGAAAACTTGCTAAAGAAAACTTTGGAAAAACTTTTAGATGAAAGAAATCATGACTAGCTAACCTTTCTAATTTGCTAACTTACTAATCTCATTATGGTGATGCATGCCTCATGTTGATTCATCGGCGAGGGTTTGTCTTGCTTGTTGGTCAAATTACTTTCCCACTTGGAAGATGAGTGTTCTTCTCGGTCTTGGCTTGTAGCCTCATTGATTCATCGGCTCCCGAGATAGAATTTCAATGGTGGAATCAAGGAGTGCCACTCAAGGTAGTGCTAAGGAGTAAGATACAAGATTTATTAGTCATTCAAGGCCATACTCAAGCTAGCATTAAAGTAAGAAAATTGTACTACAAACCAATAGCAAAGTTAGGTGATCCATCTCCATGTTCCATCAAGGCACTTGTTCTAAAAACAAGGCTCTAAATGAGGCTCACATGAATCATATGAAATTACAACAAGCACTTGCCAAGAATGAAAGTAACTCAACTTCATTGGGGATGAAAGAGACTCAAAATTTGCAAGATTAAAAGTTAGCAATCACCCAAGAGTTAGAAGTTAGCAAAGTTAGTGGTTAGCTAGTCATGTAGAAGTTTAGCTAGACATTGTCATGGAAAGAAAACAACAATTCATAGTAGAAAAATGCAATGAAAGTAAAACTTGAAGAAAGTAAAGCAAGAAAGTAATGCACTAGAAATTGCAAAGATGAGAAGAGAGATGGATAAATCCTTGCTTCAAGTTGTCACCCCTTTGATTACAAGCTCTCACACTCTTTCTTTCTCTCTTTTGCAGAATTTCTAGGAGGAAGAAGGAGATTACAAGAGCACTAAAAAATTAGAGAAAAATCCCTACACTCTTCTCTAAAATACAAGCTCTCACACTCCTAGTCTCTCCTCTTTTGCAGAATTTCTAGGAGGAAGAAGGAGATTACAAGAGCACTAAAAAACTAGAGAAAAATCCCTACACTCTTCTCTAAAATACAAGCTCTCACACTCCAAGTCTCTCCTCCCTTTCTCGCAGAGGCCCTAGGGGTCTATTTATAGGCTTCAGAAGAGGAGGCTCCGAAATCTAGACTGTTGGATAAAATCGCTGGCTCAACGGCCAGATTCCTACCACGGATCCGCAGCCTGAGCCGCGTTTCGCGGCAGAATCTTGGCCGTTGCGCCAACGAATTCTATTGCCATTCTGTTGGAGTCTGTTGGCCACGTGAATCTTCTAGAAGGCTGAGTATATGCGTGGATGACTCCAGATCTGGGCTAGACTTTTGGGCTTTTCTTTTTGCTTTTAATTAATCCCTTTAATTCTTGATAAATCCTTGATTATGGGCCTTCCTCTCCATTAATGTGGACCTGCAATTTTAGAGAGAAAAACATAAAAAACCTCATTTTTATTTATATAAAGAATGATATGGAAGTGAAAAATGATGCAAAAATGAATAACAATCACACCCCCATACCTAGCTTTTGCTCGTCCTCGAGCAAAAGAAAAAGAGAAAAAATCCTAACTAAATTATTAAACCACTTTCGTAGGTGACACGATTGCACTGAGCACGTGCAACAAGCCGTTAAACCTCTAGGTTACCCTAGAGGAGGAGTGTTGTCTCCTGAGGGTTTTCAGCGGATTGTACCCACAAAATCCAAAAAGAAAAAAGAAAAATGTTAGTGAGAAATTTTTGATCCATATTTTTCAAGAACTTCACTTGATCTATAGGTTTCAGGTTACCCTAAACTCTTCATTCTTTTTATAAGTGTCTATTTAGAGTTTTGTCTTCAACTTAGGTTAAGTTTCTAAGGAATAGATCGAAGACTGGATTTTGCATCAACCTAGTATATATACATCTATAAATATGAAGGATTTTTCTTAAACTAAAGATCATTTATTTACTAATATATACAATATTATTATTTTTATTTATCTATTTATTTATTTACACCTCCTTAGCTTCCTTAGGTTTTCTATTTTACCCATGTAACGAGCCTCTTACCGATGACTCCCAAACTAGTCGGTCTTAGGGCACCAGATGAAGATACATCCCTAAGGTTCGAGGACTCGAGTAAATTAGGCCACGAATACTAATGACTTAACCACCTTTAGGCGTGACTGGCCATGCTTCTTAAGGCACAGCTAACCAGCTTAATTAGTGGCTAAGTAATTTTATTTATACTTATTTTTTTCTTTTTCTTTTTTTTTTTTATTATATATATATGTAAATAGAATCACTAAGTCTTTGATTAATCCCTCAATATGTTTAATGTATATATGCTAAAGAAAGAATTAAAATCTACTTATCTTTCTTATCCTTTTTTACTTAACCTAAAAATCCAACAAAACTCCTCTTTTCGACTTATATTAAGAAATCATAGTTAAAAGTTTCCTTAATCCCTAAAATCAAGTTTAATTCTTTAAAAATGGATCTAATTTTTTTTGGTTTTTCTAAAAAGAAAATGTAAAATCTAAAGAAAATGAAAAATCTAAAAAAGAAAATGAAAATCCTAAAAAGAAAATAAAAATCCTAAAAGAAAATAAAAATCCTAAGTTAGTATCTACCCCCCATACCTATCTCATGCATTGTTCTCAATGTATGCAAGATAAAATATGCATGAAATAGGTAAAGGAACTGAATCACTCTCGTCGTCGTTTTGGACCAGCGGTGGTGCTGGGTCCAGCCGACTGTGAACGCCGAAGCCCTGCCTCAATACCATCCAATCTAGAGGATTGCTCCTCCACTTTTTCCTTAGCCAAACCTGTCCCCTAAAATTTTCTTTATGCCCCGCCAAATGGTGGACATGAATGCACGTAAGTCCGCAGGGAGGTCCTGGTGCCAGAATTCGGGCTCATCTTCCTCATGTAAACTCTCCTCAAAAGAGGACTCCACTGGCACGTCTTCCGGCTGGACACTAGGGGTCCAGACCGCATGTAAGCAACTGTTGTAAGCACTAGTGGGTCTCTCATGTGTAACAAATACCCAGTTATAAGAGTCAAATACAGCGTCTGGTAGAAAAGTCCTACAGAGACGTGTAATCAAAATGGCATGTGAGTGTTTTGCACCCCGGGTGCGTGAGGAGTTTGTAATTATGGAATAGAAGATGGTCCTTTTGAGGCAGACCGTGTGCTGTCTCGTCATAAGGTCATGGATAATTTGCAACACTGGGCGGTTAAATGAAGTAGTATGGTCCAGACCTAAGATATTGCGTTGGACCCATCGTCCAACGCAATGTACATTTCAGAATGTGGTGCTGGCCTTAAGCCCGAGGTCTTGCTCGGTGCAGCGAGCCCCCATAATGGTCATATAATCAATAAGTGGAAGGGGGTCGCTATGCTGTGGGTAATAGGGACATGCGTGAGTTCCCCAAGGAGAGGAAGCATGATGAATATGTCTCCTAAAGGCATGTGGACCGTGAATTGATATGTGTGTAAATCAACTGATGCATGATCAATAGAATTATAGAACAATGTCACCAAGTCGGGACAACAGAAGGCATCATTATCAGTATTATCATACACCAATGAGTACCAATCCCATGCCCGGATCCTATCAATGAATATATGCCTGTACCCATTATGATCACATAGAATTTTTGAAAAATCCTTTTCAGCAAATAAATTCGGTGCCATGTTTAACAATGTAGATCTAAAACAATACAGTTGGAGATCGAAAATCAAACCGCCCCCGAGTACGTGGGGGGAGAAAATCGGGCTTGCAGAGGGCACAGGTAGGAATTGGGAAGATCGGGCACCAGATCTGCCACCAGCGCAGGAAATCGACGGTCAGAAAATTTGGCGGCGCTCCAGTAGATCAAGAACTGCCGCAGATCCGCGGCAATTGTCGCGCAAATGCGGCAAACAGACATACTTTGTGGAAAAGGAAAATTCTGTGGGCGGCGCTGGAAGAGGGTTTTTAGATCTGGGAAGCGTTTTTAGTTTGAGAGGAAAAGGTAGGGTAGAAAGAATGTATAGGGAGTTTAAAGGTAGAAGTCCAAAAATAACCCTAGGTGAAATTGAACATTTACAAACCTAGGGTTATTTTAAAAAATTAGGTGTTGGGCACGGAAAAAGAGTGGGAGGTGTAAAATTTCCTTGAATCAGATGAAAAATTACAACAGACTAATCTTCCGGTTACAAGGGAGGGAGGATGTTGAAGCTTGAATCCCCCCTTTGTTTAGTGCTGGGTTCTTCGTGTGGCGGTGGAGAGTGAATCTTGTTCTCCGTTGACCAGATGATCGTCTGGACCGTCAAGGGATCTTCTCCTTGGCAGGTAGAAGGATTAACTCAGCCCCGTCTACCAAAACTCTAAAAGAGAAGGTAGGCGAAGAGCAACTTGTACGCAGCAAGTTGGCTTGAAGAGTCGAGCTCTCTCTCTCTCTGTATGTGTCGCGCCTGTTGATATCTCTCTGTTGTCCTCTTCTGCTTCTCTTCTCTTTTTTTTGATTGCCAAGGGTCCGACCCCTTCTTCATAGCGACGGGGCTATTTATAGAGGTCTTAAGGGGTGAACGTGCCCCCCTAAAAGCACTCCACAATGAGGGCCAACTTCCCCGCTACATGGGCGGTAACCAACCCACGTGCCTGCTAAAGACACGCCACGATGGGAGCTGGTTTCCCTTACGTGTGAGCAGTGATTGGTCCCTTAACCAAGGCGGTTATAACTGAGACGCGGGTGTCAGGCCAACGCGCCTTGATGCTGAGACGCGGGTGTCAGGCCGACGCGCCTTGATGCTGAGACGCGGGTGTCGAGCCAACGCGCCTTGATGCTGAGACGCGGGTGTTGAGCCAACGCGTCTAGATGTTGAGACGCGGGTGTCGAGCCAACGCGCCTTGATGCTGAGACGCGGGTGTCGAGCTAACGCGCCTTGATGCTGAGACGCGGGTGATAGTCCCTCGCGTCTAGAGCTTGAAACTTTGTTTTTCAATGGCTTGTCCTCCAGTAACTTTTGGACAGCCTACAGAACCCCCTCCAAAGTTTTCAATATTCCGCAGTTAACTAGGACGGATTTCGAAATACTTTAGATTTTAGCCATATTTGCTTTCATGACTGGACTGTTAGTGCTCCGGGTTTGATCTATTCTGGAGTTGGTCTTCGTGAGTGTACTGTTGAACTCTTTGAAGCCACCGGAGTTGATCATGTTGAGTGTCTAGATACACAGTCTAAACCTCCCCGTTTGCTTTTAAGTCTGTCACGGGTGCGCTTTAAGCCAGGAGTGGTTGGTCTTCTGCTTGTGCCAGTGTACTGTTGAACTGATTCGCAGAAGCAGGGACTGAACGCGGGTTCCTTTTTGAAAAGCAGAGATGAGACTGCTTTAAAGACGCGACTTCTTAACGAGACGCGACCTTTTGGCAATGGAAACGCGACTGATCTTCATAAGGCAGACGCGATGTTCAGCTGAAGACGCGAACTTCAAAGAGACGCATCTTTTGAATATAGACGCGATTGTCTGGGCGCATTTATGGCGATGCTGACGGGGCATATCCATCGAAGAGACATGGCCGTCGGGTGCGAGTCCGTGCCACGTCATGATTGCGCTGCCAGTTGGCCTGGGGAACCGACGGGATTTCACCTTTTGGCGCGCGGATTTCCTGGCTCATTAAATGATCCGTGTCACGTGTCGAGCGACGATTCGCCAGCGGAGTCGTGGCGCATGATCTTCTCTGTACGTTAAAGTGATTTTGTTCCACGCGTCGAACAGAGATTCGCCGCAGAATTCATCGGGCCATACGCTGCGTATCTTCGCGAATCCTTGTGCCTATAAAAGGCCACAGTTGGGAAGATTCCTCTTCTTCTCCGAACGCACTCGCTGATAAAATTAAGAAAGAGAATTTCCCCTTCTGTTCATCTGTTTAACCTCGGATTAAATTAGCAATGGCACCCAAGACCAAGCCGACTGCTTCTTCTTCAAAGGCGACCATCGCCGAGGGCCGGAGGGGCAGCTCCTCCTCTGCGCAGGATGTTGTTCTCCAAGGTCTCCAAGGTAAAATGCCTTTTAGGCGTGAATTTTGCCATTAAAGGAATTTTAACTCGTGTTTGATTCCCAGACGCAGTCTTTGGGTTGATAACCGAGGCGCGGGTTTGATGACCCGGTGCCATTAGGTCCTGTCTTTTGGACCCTTCACTTAGAATATTTCTAATTGTGAAGGGTTTAAACGCGGACTTTGATCCTTGCGTTCTGCAACATCAGGTGCTGGTTCTTACGGTCTGGCGCTGAGTCCAAGTACTTGAATCTCATAAGTCTTGGTTTGCAAAACGCGGATCTTGCAGGTCTGGACGCGGATTTGATAATTTCTGCGTCCAGTATCTCCTCTGCGTTTGGACGTGGATTCGCAGGTCCGGACGCGGGTTTGATAATTCCTGCGTCTAGTATCTCTTCTGCGTTTGGACGTGGATGCGTAGGTCTGGACGCGGATTTGATAATTCCTGCGTCCAGTGTCTCTTCTGCGTTTGGACGTGGATGCGCAGGTCTGGACGCGGATTTGATAATTCCTGCGTCCAGTGTCTCTTCTGCGTCTGGGTTATGAACACTTAGCATTTTTTCTTGATTTTGATAAAGTATCTAACTAAGTGTCCTTTTCTTTTTGCAGCGCCACACCTTACTACTTCACTCGCCAAGACGCGCCACTTTGGACATGTAGGTGGTGCTGACCGGGACTTGACCTTTGTGCTACAAAGGACTGTCCCTATGACTGCTGACCAGTCGCAGGCTCGTGAGGAGAGGCTCTCGAATGTTGACATGAGGACTCTTCGGGTGCTTATGACCGATGCAGCATTCACAACGGATGCTGGCATCAAGCTGGAGAAGCCTGCCTTCTTCTTCGGAGATCGTATCCACGATGGCGGCTATCGCGTGTATGACGGAACTTACAAATGGCTCCGTCAAATAAGGGGTGGAAGATTCTTTCTTTCGGGCATGGAGAGGATGTTCCCGCTGTCCTATTTCCAGCACATGTCCGTCCCTCGGAAGATGGAATGGGACCTTTCTCGATATGTCCCTGAGATTACTCTCGGTGATTTGGGCTCCCATAAAGTACACCGTCATGATAGCCATGACAGGTCGGTTATCGGCCTTTTCCCTGGGTCGCGCAAGTCTGAGGTTCCGGCTGGAGAGATATCACAACTCGGCACTACCTTCCTCAACGCATTCATGGAAGCGGAGGGTGATTATCCGGTTGGGTTCCGTGCGCCCGGGTGGGTCCATTCCACGGAGAACTATTGGTGGGGCAGGATGGTCGGCTTTGTCCTTACCGAGCTCGGGGATCTGCTAAAGCGTGTGGGACTGTACTCGGCAGTCAGGGCCGTGCAGTGGGGGATCCCTCAAAGCTCTCAGAACTTCTTCGGGGTTCTAGAGCGTTATAATTCTTTGACGGGGACGTTCTTCACTCCGGTCGGGGAGATGGGCCTCGCTCTGCACGAGCTGCATGAAGTCTCAGGATTGGCAACAGGGGACATTCCCTATGAGGAATATGTCCCGACCACTGTGGAGCTTCACCTTTTGAAGGAGGAGTATCCCCTAATATATGAGACCTACTGGGAAGTGCTATGTCACTTCCACATTTGCGGCCAGATAACCAAATGGCGGTCGCAGGGAGTCAAGCAACTGTCTTGGGCCAGTTACTTGTTCAACAACGTCAACACCAAAGACCATCTGATAACCCGATTGGCTCCCAGCTCCGATAGGGAGATTGAAGACAAGATCGACCAGGCTTCTGACAATTTCTACACCACGGAGTCGAACGAGGACGGTTTCGACCCTGACTTGGTTTTTGAAAGCTTTCACCACCAAGCCCGGACCCCTATCTCCGATCGGGCGCTGTTGGCGGGCTTTCTGATGTTGTGGCTGAAGCGTTGTGTGGTGCCCACGCTGCCACATGAAGTTATTATTGCTGACGTGGTGTACCCGGCGGTGCTCCTGGCTCATGGCAACCCCATAGCCCTTCTCCCGGCCGTGGCGGCTGGTATTCAGAGCGGGCTGCGGGCGCTAGCTAAGAATTTCTGCGAGCCACCGAAAACTACAGACTCCGAGGGAAAGCTGTATGTTGACTCAGAGGGGAATCCGACGGTGAAGCGTCCCAACCCTCGGGTCGAGCTGTCTTACACGTACCTCATGGCTTGGTACGTGATGCATTACCCTTTCTTGATGACGGCGGTGCGTTGGAGGGAGAGTTCTGTCCCTTTTGTACAGCGGTTGGAGGGTTCGAACTGGCGTGATCCTTATATATATTACGTCCGGAAGTGCCTTTCAGACCCTGCGAACTACCAGCTCAATCGTTGCCTCCCCCAGATCCCTGGTGCATCTTTCGGGGATCTACTTATTGACTCCGCGGGCCCAGATGATTTCACGAGGTTATCCACGGGAGCCTTCTGGTGGTTGCTCAATATTCGGCCCGGATATGTGCTTTTCCGGCAAGGGACGTCATGCACCATTGAGCCGTACATGCCGAATCGCTTCGCTCGACAGTTCGGCTATGATCAGCTCTATGTCGGGAACCCCAATGCTCGACTCGCCTTCAAAGGGAACCTGTTCGAGGGTGCTCGGGCCTGGTACTACAGTGTGGCTGGAGGGACGGGAGCAACTTTCCGTCTACCTCTCGAGGGGCCCAAGTGCCATATGAGCCTCAGCTTCTGCACTTGGTACTCCCAAGCCATCCAGACACCAGACTTTTTTCCGGCGTCTTCATGCATCGAGAGCATCAATGCAAGTCTCGAGGCAAGGACAGAGTCCGGTAAACCGTCGAAACTCGTAGAACAGTACCTGAAGGCCCAGAAGGAGGTCGGGAGAAGAACGAGAAGGGAGCCACGAGCCACGGAGTCACGACCACCAAGGGCGGAGCCGCAAGCGACTAAGGCGGAGCCGCGAGCAACAAGGGCAGAGCCGCAAGCAACTAAGTCTCGACAGGCGGTGAGCAAGCGTCGTCAGGGCTCTACTTCTACTGCTGGGCCTGCCCGTAAGAAGGTGCGGAGAGACTTGGCGCCAGCAGTTTCTCTACCAGCGGCCATCCCTTCTGGTGTTAGGGAACTGAGGGAGGAGGATATAGCTGAAGAAGAAACTCCTCTAGTCCGTGTTCCCAGGTCGCTTAGCAGAAGCCACGGGTCTGCGGAGGAAGGGGAGCTTGTTGATCGATCCACCGTCACTGACGAGGATGAGCAGCTAGAGGTCGACATCATGAGCGGAGGAGATGTCGATATTCTGGGGATTTTAGCTCATCCCGAGCCTTCTTCTACTCATGAAAGAAGAGATGAGGCACAGCAGTCGGGGTCTCCTTGTGTCTTCATCTCCAGTCCTCGGGCAATTGATCCCAGTCCTACCACTGGGGTAATTGGAGGCAAGGCTCCGGTTGCAGAGCTTCCTCGCGTTGAGCTGTCTTCTTCCTCGTACTCAGGGGAAAGCGAGTTTGAAGACAAGGTCGACTACGGTGATAAACCCACTCTTCCTGATCCGAGCAAGTTCTCCCATATCTCGGAGGAAGAAATGTACGGGGGGAACCGTTGACGGCGCCATCACCGTTGGCGACAGTTGCTCCCATTGCAGGTACTTTTACCCGATTTCCTCTTTGGTTTTGAAGAAGGTGTCTTAACATTCTTCTTTTACGCTGCAGGGTTGGCTGAGGATGCCGAGACTACAACCTCCTCGCATATCGTGGAGATGGTAAAAGAGGTGACCCAGCTCGAAGGAGTTGAGGCTTCGGTTGGCGAGACAACTTCGGAAGGGGCGATGCGGAAACTAGGGAGCCCTCCGCTTTGCCGGAAAAGGAGGTACCCACTGAGGCTGGGGAAGCTCTCACTCTGCAGGATTCACCCAAGGGTTCGATATCTCTGGACCTCCCAGGTGGTAAGGAAGTTCTGATATTTTGAATGTTTCGCTTTTCACCTTTGTGTCTAATGTTGTGGTCATTTGCAGAGAGAACTAAGGGGGCTCAAGTGGAGAGTCCAATGATTGATATCCCTCCAGAAGGCCACACGGCTCAGGTCTCGGCTGAAGTTTCTGAGGAGGAGGTTCCCACAGAGATAGCACCTCTGGAAACGCCCGAGGCTACTTCTGCTCTAGCCGTATCGGTGGTCAGCACAACTCTTGTGCGAGAAGATCCGCCTTATCCCGTGACAGAAAAGGGGTCGGGAAGCTTCCTAGGTGGTGACGATATGGGGGAACTGGCACGCCAGATGGTGCAACAATTCTTTGCTTCGATGGGATCATGTATTGATCTCATCTTACGTGGAAGCAGCTCCTTCAATTTTGCCCAGACGCTTCTCAGAAATCTGGCCGAGAACGTCGAATTAACCGGAGGCCCCTCACTTGCCCAGGCGTGTCTGCGGGTGGTGGAGCAACTGGGAGGCGACCTGCACGAGCTGAAGTCTTTGGAAAATGCCAGCTCTTCTAGTGAGGCCCAGGCCACCCTAACCCGGCTCTTAGCTGCTCAAGAACAAGAGCGACAGGAGGCAGAGGCACAAATAGATGCAGAGATCCGCAGCCTCAAATATTCCCAGGCTGAATGTCAGAAACTAACTGACGATTCAAGGGAATCCGAGATTGTCATGCAGAGCACGGAGCATGTCATCCTCAGTGCTCGGGACACCATTGCCAAGGCTCGGGACACCATTGCCAAGGCAGAAGCTGTGCTTGCGATCAATGAGAAGAAGCTTATACCATCAAATAGGAGCTTGCGGAGCAACAGGCGGCTAAGGCACGAGCTGAAGAGAGTCTGTCTCTACATTCTTCCAGGGTGGAATCTCTGCGAGCGCAGCTGGCTGCAAAACCCTTCCTATCTGAAGAGGAGCTGCGGGTCCAAGCCATGATGGAGGCTGAGAAGGCACGTCAGATCAAGATGCATCATCTCAGGGAGCAAATCCGTTCCTTGGCGAACCAGGACATTTAGCCTTCTTTTCTTTTTTTTTTTTGTAAAGAAAAGGACACTCTATTTATCAGAGTGTTTGTATCCACTTTTGATATAAAAAGGACATTTTTTTGTTCCATCTTCTTTGCTTAGCTGTGGATGAATCCAACTTCTTGATCACTGGCTGTGAATACTGAACTTAGGTAAGACTAAGTTCTTTCAATGAAACGCAGCATCGACTCGCGGCCTCTGTTCACAGGGAGACGCGGGTATCAGTTCAGAAGGACTTGGGCAGAGCCAAGTTCTTTTGATGAAACGCAGCGTCAATCCATAGGGAGACGCGGCCATGAGTTCAGAAGGACTTGGGCAGAACCAAGTTTTTTTTTGATGAGACGCAGCGTCAATCCATAAGGAGACGCGGCCATAAGTTCAGAAGAGCTTGGGCAGAACCAAGTTCTTTTGATGAAACGCAGCGTCAATCCATAGGGAGACGCGGCCATGAGTTCAGAAGACGCGGCATCCGTCTGTAGGGAGAGACGCGAATCTGCTTCGCTAGGAAAGACGCGGATCAAGCAGACGCGAGGGACGCAGCCTTGTGCATTTTCCATTAATCCAAAATGGACTAAGTGTTCTCCTTTAAAAAGGACCCCGTTTGCTGAGGGGACGCGACTTTGCATCACGCGGACATTCTTCTAGGACGCGGGTGATCGTCATCCAATCTGGGGAGGGGACGCGAATTTTGGATACGGTTCTTCAGTCTGCGTCTTAGTGTAACCTCCCAGGCGTTACATACAGCCTGTCATAAAGATTTGATGTGATCTTCAAATCTCTATTGATGATCGGGAATGCAGATTTTCCGCTGTTTCCCAAGCGGTTATCCACGCGTCGGCTTCTTATTGGTCTTGAGCGTTAATTCCCTTTAATGAGAAACCGATGCGGGTGGTTGGAGATTGGTGCCTGCGACGGTTTTCGAAGCGGCGTTACACGCGTCAGTCCCTTATTGGACCTTGACAATCGTGCGGTCATTAAGGCCGGCGGTTCAGATTAGGAGATTATTAATTGCAGTTATCGGGGGCTGCCTATAAATAGGGCGCACCCTCTCCCTTCAACCTAATCTTTGGACTGTTTTCTTTTTGAGAGCGAGCGCTCTGAGAACCTTCATCCTCTTCAGAGTATTGTCTCCATGGATGAGGATGGCTCTGTGGATGAAGATGACCCAGGGCTTGTATGCTCCTGTTTGGTCTCTTCGGGGCAGAGTGTCTCTCTGATCATCTTGCACGTCCGCGTCTGGACGCAGAGAGCCCGACTCTTGGTAGAAGCCTCTGTTGGTACGCCGTCCCGATTAGCCATGATATTTTAATCTACCACGACCTGTACCTTGGCATCATCATTATCTGGACCCCCTCAAGAAGTCTGTGTTGGTGCATTCCTTCTGAAATTTGCGCCACAGACTTGAACTTCTCTGGACGCGAGTGCAGGGGTCTTTGGCACTTGGCGCTGGCTTTGTTCACAAAGTTTGCGTTTCAAAGCCACTGTCTTGGGGCGTTTTATAGCCACTGCCTTGGACGAATTCCAAAAAGGTTTCAGACCCGAGCCTTGCAACTCTTGTTCACTCAACAAGGAGATGGCAACTTTCGGCGTCTGTGCCTTTTCGGCGTCTGTGCTTTCGACTTGGGCGCAGAATGAGACCGCGTTTTGATTCGCGTTTGTCTCTGCTGACGCAGCAGTTTGGCTCACTGCGTGGGTCATTCCCGCGTCTGCTTGGCTGACTGCGTGGATCATTCCCGCGTCTGCAGTCTGCATTTGCGACTTAGTTTTTCTCTGTTGAAACATACTAAGTTGCAGATTGTTCTGATTCCTTGTTTCATTTCTTGCAGGTAGACTTGCTGGTTTGCTGGGCCCCTGGAAGGATGCATTGGCCGGCGAACTTGTTCGATGTTCACCTATAAGAGAGTATATTATGGTCCTCGTCACCTATAGGAGAGTATATTACGTCTCTGACGAGGACCCAACCCTCGCCAAGGTCTCTTCAGATCTGCTTCGCCATTCATGCCTGCTGGCAAGAGATGGTCAGGCTATGCATGACGGCGATGAGGGTTCCGGCGGTTGTGGTGGCGGACAAGATCCTCTTCCTCTCCCACTCCAGAAGTCACATCAAGGACAGTCCATGTCCGTTGGATGGCCTGCTAGGGAAAGAGACGCTCCTGAACGAAGGGTTGCAGGACTTTCTGTTGCCACCAGACCTCAAGAACACCATTGCCCTTAGCTTAGTCAGCTAGGGCGCTTTCGATGCTTACATCATGCATCGTGGTGTAACCAGCTTCTATTGTAGCCACAAAACATCGCGCACTTGGAATCAGACGCGGCTTATAAGGAGTGAGTGCAACCTCTAAGAGAGAGAGAGGGGGACTTCTTTGTACTCCTTAATTGTAACACTCAATCTTATTGTATAAGAGAGCGTTTTTTACTGTAACACTCCATCTTATTGTATAAGAGAGCGTTTTGTATCACTTTCATATGTTTGGAAATAAATAAAAGTGACACCTTTCTTTTTGCCTCTTTCATCGTCTTGAACTTTTTTGTCTTAGACTCGTAGAAGCAAAGAATCTTTGACTTTGTTAAAATTATGATGGTAACTTTAATAAATCAAATTTTGTAAGAAAAGATCCTATTTCAGGAACTCTCACAATACTGTCAGAGGTATGATGTTAACTTGACAGGGATGAAATGACTTTTTGGTGGACCTGCCACTTTGTAATAGAAAGTGACAAGTAGAATTTGGTACCCCCAGGGAGGGTGAACTCTGATCAGAGGTTTAGAATTAACTTAATCGAGTTTAGCTGGGGATTTTGATGAAAACATTGTTAATTGGTGTAATATTAACCTAACAATATTTTTAGGTGTACCTGTTATTCTATTGAAGAGAATAACAAGTGAGATTAGACTCGTGGAGAGTCTAGGAAGGTTTGTTACCATCAGAGGTGTGATATTAACTTGACGGGTTTGAAAGTGATCTTGTCGGAAGTGTAATGTTAACTTGACAAGGATGCGAGTCAGAGGTGTGATATTACCTTAACTCAGAAGTATTTCAGTTTTGTTTAGGAAAAACTGAGAATGTCACTGCCATAGGTGTGATGTTTAACTTAACAGTAAGGTAATGCTAGAGGTGTAATATTAAACTTAGCATTGGTCATCTCGACTTGGACAAGGAAGTCGAGGAAAGGTCATGGCCATAGGTGTATTGTTGAACTTAGCGATGACTCAGATGCTAGAGGTGTAGTGTTAACTTGGCATCATTCATTTCAGCTTCGATGTGGAAGACTGAAGAAAAGTGACTGTCAGAGGTGTAATATTAAACCTGGCAGAAACTTGAAGTACTGCTTAGAGGTATAATGTTAACTTAAACAGTAGTTTTGTTAGAGGTGTGATATTAACTTGACAAGAATTGGCTTGAGCCGAAAACAGTTTGAGGACCTGTCATTCTATGGATGAGACATGACAAGTGAAAATTTAAAGTGCCAGAGGTGTAGTGTTAACTTGGCAAAATGTAGAGTTGACAAGCAAGATTTGTACTCTACAAGGGGTATCTCATTACCAGAGGTATGGTGTTAACTTGGCAACGATTGTTTGTTGTGGTCCTACCATTCCGTGGATGAGAATTGGTAAGGGATTTTGGAGGAAAGAGTGGAATCAAGTCCACTTAGGATTTTTAGCAAACCCCCAGCTATCAACAGATTTGAGGTGCCTTTACCAACTACCGTTTGAGTTGGGCTAGCCATGCTATTCCCCTCAGCATGATGAGTTGTCGAAGACTTATGTTGGACTTAAAAGCCAACATTTTCTTCTATCCTTAGCCGTCGGGGGCGTCGGATCAAAAGGAACGTGTCCCTCAGGATTTTTAGCAAATCCTCAGCTGTCAACGGGTTTGAGGTGCCTTTACCAACTACCGTTTGAGTTGGGCTAGCCATGCTATTCCCCTCAGCATGATGAGTTGTCGAAGACTTATGTTGGACTTAAAAGCCAACATTTTCTTCTGTCCTTAGCCGTCGGGGGCGTCGGATATTGATGAAGAAGCTCTTCTTGTTTTGATCAGAGGTGTATTTTTAACTTGATCAACGGGAGAATACCATTTAAGGATAGTACTTCTTCAGGAACCTGCCATTGATTGGCATCATAAGTGTATCGCCATTCGAGGTTATGAGGCGATATGATCCATTCGAGTAGACTGACTCTACCACAAATGGTCCTTCCCATTTGGGTTGGAATTTTCTTTTGTCTTGTGCGTCATTACCATGGGTCTTCTGACGGCTAAGACAAGATCGCCTTTCTTGAAAGCTCGTACTTTAACTTTCTTGTTGAAGGCTCTGGTGATTCGAGCTTGGTAGAGCTCGATTTGCTGTTGGGCTTGCAGACGCTTGTCGTCTAAGGCTTCCAGTTCCTGGAGCTCGCTGTCGATGCTTCTCCTCGGTTGTCATCTCCGCTGTCAAGGCGACGCGTAGAGATGGAATTTGGATTTCCAGGGGAAGCACGGCTTCACATCCGTATACTAAGGAAAACGGCGTGGCCTTTGTCGGGGTTCGCACTGTTTGTGCGATAGGCCCATAAGCATTCGCCTAGTTTGTCGTCCCAGTCGCGTTGACTCTTCGAGACGAACTTTTTGAGAAGCTTGCCAATGGTCTTGTTGAAAGCTTCTGCGAGGTCATTAGCGGCAGGATAGTATGCCGTTGAGGACACACTCTGGATTCTGAACTTAGCACAGAATCTCTGGAATGCCTGGCTGATGAACTGGGGTCCATTGTCATGGACAATCCGCCGAGGTACACCGAAACGGTAAATAACGTGATGTTTTACGAACTTGATCACGTTGGACGACTTCACCTCCTTCAAAGGAATGGCTTCGGCCCATTTGGAAAAGTAATCGGTTATTGCTAGAATGAACCGATGTCCCTTCGATGATGGTGGGCTGATAGGACCAACCACATCCATCCCCTACATTTCAAATGGCCATGTAGAGGTCGTAGGGTGGAGGTACCCTGGTGCTTGATGGATAAAATCTCCATGTATTTGGCAAGCGTGACATCTTTTGGCATAGGCGACGGCGTCGGCAACCATCTTGGGCCAATAGTAGCCCAACCTTTGGAGTCGATGTGCCAGTTTTGGGCCAGGTTGATGGGCTCCGCACGTACCGTCGTGAGCCTCTTTCAATACCTCCTGGGCCTCTTTTGGTGAGAGGCACCGGAGTAAGATCCCGTCATGCGACCGACGATACAATGTTCGTGTAATCACATTATAGTAAAACTTAGGGGCTTTCCTTTGAATGGCAGCCGCCTCTTTGGCGTCTTCAGGCAGGATGCCGTACAAGACATAGTCGATGTAGGGGAATCGCCAGTCTTTAAGCTCTGGACGGGCCGACAATTCCAGCACTTCTTTGCCTCGACAATCTCCCTTTGACTCCTGATAGTCCTCGAGAGTATTTTTCGGGCAATGCAAGTCGTGGCTGTAGACGAATATTTTCTCCATTGCTCCGGCTGGAAGGGCTAGGGAGGCTGCAAGGGATGCGAGTGCATCGGCTTGCGCATTTTGCCTGCGCGATACATGGTCGATGTAGAAGTTAGCAAACCCCTCGTCTATTGCGTTGTAATAGGGTACTAAGTCTTCATGTCTGACTTCGTACTCCCCGCGAATTTGGCTGACGATGAGTTTAGAGTCACCGTATGCCTCGAGATTTTTAACGCCAATCTCATCGGCGAGCTGCATCCCGATCAATAGAGCATTGTACTCTGCCACATTGTTGGAACAAGGCTCCGTTAGCGAGACAGCTCGGGGGATCACATAATTTTGTGGGGAGACAAGTACTACTCCTACCCCGTCACTACGTGTCCCTTGGGGCTTGTCCTTGATGCACCGTCGAAGAAAAGTTGCCACACTTGACTTTCGAACGATGTCTGAGTCAGGTAGACTTCGGCCACTTCGTCTGGGAGATCCTCGTAGACTTTGGCTGCCCTCGGCTCTGGGTGTTCAGCTAGGAAGTCTGCCACCGCTTGTCCCTTAATGGCTTTCTGCGGCAGAAAGTGCATATCATACTGGATAGCAACATGGCCCATTTTGCCAGCCGGCCATTTAGTGAAGAAGGCTTTGTCATAAGTAACCTCAGGGGGTTGACTTTTGATATGACATTTATAGTCTGGCCTACCAGATAGTGTCGCATTTTCTGAATGGCGAACACTAGTGCCAAACATTCCTTCTTGATCGGGTTGTACCGATGTTCGGCTCCGATCATTGTTCTACTCAGATAGTAGATTGCCTGTTCTCGTCCTTCTTCATCATTCTGAGCTAGTAGAGCTCCCAAAGAATGGTCCATTGCCCGGACGTACACCAGGAAAGGCTTTCCGGACACCGGGGCTGCAAGGACTGTGGTTGGGTGAGGTATTGTTTGATTTCCTCAAACGCTTGCTGGCAGGCATCGTCCCAAATGAACGAGACACCCTTCTTCATCAACTTAGCGAAGGGCTGGCATCTTCCGGAGAGATTTGAGATGAACCTGCGGATGTACGCCAATCGACCCTGTAAACCTCTGAGTTCCTTGAGGTTTCTCGGGGGTTGCATCTCTTGGATAGCGCGGACTTTCTCCGGATCCAAATGGATTCCTGTGGAAGTCACAACAAATCCTAGGATTTGCCACTGGCTACCCCCAGGAAGGACTTGGTGGGGTTCATCTTCAATTGATGAGCCCGCATGATGTCGAAGACCACCTTCAGATCAGCTATGTGATCTCCTTTAATGCGACTTTTCACCGCAATGTCATCGACATAACATTCCACCGTTTTGCGGATTTGCTGATGGAAAATGGCATTCATGGCCCTTTGGTAGGTTGCCCCCGCATTCTTCAGTCCAAAAGGCATGACAGTATAGCAATATATCCCTAGAGGAGTCCTGAAGGAGGTATGCTTTTCATCATCAGGATACATTTTGATTTGATTATATCCTGAGAATCCGTCCATGAAGGACATTCGTTCGAATCCACAAGTATTGTCAATCATAACATCTGTGATTGGCAATGAGAATTCGTTTGGGGCAGGCCTCGTTTAGATCACGGAAGTCGATGCAGATCCGGATCTTCCCGTTCTTCTTGGCGACGGGACGATGTTGGCTACCCAATCGGGATGTTGTTCTTCCCTGATGAAGCCAGAATCAATGAGTTTTCTGACTTCTGATTGAATTGCCTCCATTATTTCTGGGCGAAACCGTCGCTGTTGTTGTTTGACAGGCTTTACGTCTGAATTGATGTTGAGGCGGTGCATGGCCACTTGAGGATCAAGTCCTGGCATGTCTCATAATTCCAGGCGAAGACGTCTATATACTCTTGTACAAGAGATATTAGATCCTTCTTCTCTGAAGGTGACAGGCCGTCACTTATGAAGATGGCTTAGGGTTAGCCTCATCTCCTAGGTTGATCTGAACAACCTTGTCTTCTGTGGGTGGCTCACGCTGTTCAAAGCGGGTATCCCAAAGAGCATTTAAATGTTTGATCCAAGGATCTGTATCAGATTGGATCATTTCTTCATTTTCATCTTCCAGGTGGCTTGTCGAAACCATGTTCACTGAAAGTTCCTTGAAGATGTTGCCGACACTGACATCTGACTCCCAAGATGATGTGTCTGAAGAAATCGTTGCTCGACGATTCTTGAAAATCGGAGGCTGATGGGACCGGAGTTGATACATAGCCCAACCCCCGGCGCGTCCGATGATAATAATCGGGGCCTTCCCTTTCGGCACAAAGGATCGAAGTAGCGTTCTCCTTCCTTTGCCGAAGTTCAACCCGGGTCTGTTGGTTAGATCATACCCCATGCACTTCATCATTTTGAGCGCTTTTGGTTCATAATGACTGAGCTGAGGGGATTCCTCCTCACTTTCCGATTCTTCGCGGGGCGTTGGTTCAGTCGTCATTCGCCCAAAAAGGATTGGTTTTTGGCCTTTTCGTCTTGTCGGAACCATGAATATAGATTCCTGCGCATCACCATTATCCTGGTATGTCCCGAAAGATGATTTTACTGGTACATGCAATGATGTCAAAACATCCATTGCCGACCAGATGTCATCGTCTACGTCGGTACTAGTATCCGACGGTATTGAATCGGATGCACACGCAGAAAAATACTCAAAGTCTAAATTCTCATTAATATACCAACCGCCTGCATCGTCGGTGGTATTATCAACATCGAGCTTATTAGTGCTCTTTACAAGTGGTTCCAACTTCCACAGGCACTCTTCTTGCTCGGGCTCAGTGTCAGCCTCATTACCAGAGTCTGGCACCTCCAGTTGCGGAGTTTCATCCACCGGATCCTGATATAGGAGGGAGTCCGTGAAATAATTTTCGACCCCCTTAAACGGATACCTTTCGGCAACCAACGTTTGCACCTTCCACTCGCGTCAATGTATTTCATGACTTGGTGAAGAGTGGAGGGAACGATGGAGTTGCGGTGGATCCACGGTCGTCCCAGCAGCAGATTGTAGGAAGTGTCGGCATCGATGACGTAGCACGTCACCTCCGACTTGAGGCTCCCAATCTGGCACTTGAGCTTGATCTTCCCCATCGGACGGGTGCCGTTGGCATTGAACCCGTAGATGGTCGTCTGTGTAGGGCTCAGACGGTGGGTAGGGATGCCGAGGTGTTGCATGACTCGGCGGGGCATGATGCTCAATGCGGACCCTGGATCTACCTGAATGCGGTTCACCTCAGATGATCCGATATAACCTGTGAAGTACAGGGGTCGATCATGCTTCCCTTTAACCTGCATATCATCTGCCGTGAAGGTAATGCAGGGAGCATTCTGGGAGGTGTGGAGACAATTCTCTACATCTTCCTTTTTTGGCACCTGGGTCATAAAGACCTCAGCATTTGCCAGAGCTTCTTGTAGAGCTCCCTGGTCGACTTTGATAGTCTTAGAAGCTCATACAGGGTGATCCGCGCTGGGATGTTAGCCAATTGAGCCAAGACATCAAAGCGGTAAGGCGTTGTGGATCCTTCCGCTATACCCTTTTGAAGAGCTCGAGAGAATCGAGTCTCTTTTTGTTTCTCCACTGGTGGCTTCGTGGAGGGCCTAGTTGGCTCTGCAGCCGGTTGTGGAGGGTTGCCGCCACTTCGCCGTACTGCTTCAAGTAGGGCTGTCCTGAACGAGTCCCCGTCATTGGTTGGTTGGGTTCTGCGGCCAAGACTATTGTTTCCTCTTCTGAATCAGTCAGTGAGGGAACATCATCCTCTGCTTCTCGGGAGGAAGCACATACCACATGGCAGGACGAAGCTTTTGCCTTGCCTTTAGACTTCCTGTTGGTTACAGTAGTCCACTGCTGGCTGTCCACTAGGTCAGGGTGGACCCACATGATTTCCCCTTGAGGCGTAGGGACGGGTACCAAGCCCTTCTCCTGCTGCTGGTGAGGGTCTGTGTTGACCACTCTTAGTTCTCCTCTTAGGATTGGGACCACCCCTGCAGGTGCTGGAGGTTGTTTTCCAAACTGGAGAACCGACGTCATGTTGGCTGTCACCTCCTTCTGTTCTGGTCGGAGTTTCAACACCTCTGCGTCAATCAGAGCCTGAAGGATGTCCTTGAAGATGTAACAGCTTCTGGTAGGGTGTCCCAACATCCTGTGGTACAAGCAGTAGTTGGGGTTGTCGGTCTTGCAGACTTCCTGAGGGCGCCTGGCCTCAGGGAGCTTCAGTCGGTTGCTCTTGTTGAGTAGCTTGAAGAGCGAATCGACATGTTCCTCCTTGAAGGAATACTGCTTGTTGGCGCGGGGTTGGCTTGAAGAGCCACTCGCCTTGGCTGGTTGAGGTTTGGTGGGAGATTTGGTCTCCGTCGCCAAATTATCCTTCCGCTTTGTCTGGAGGGAGGTGTCTGGCGCTCGCCTAGTTGACCTCTCCGGCCGCGGCTTGCCTTCTTCTGCCCTGACGCGGGCAACAATCTCCTCAGCCTGTTCACCTTGTTGGACTAATTGTTTCCAGGTGCGGCTTTCAGCAACTCCTATTTGAGCAAGGGGTGAGGTTTGGAGGTTGTGGCGGCATGTTTCCACAGGTTGGCCTGGGTCTGTAGGCTGTCTAAAAATGACTAACAGACCAGCCATTAAGGAAGCAGAGTCTCAAGCTCTGGACGCGAGAAATCGATGCTCGCGTCTCAGCACTAAGACGCGTTGGCTCTACACCCGCGTCACAACGTTCAGACGCGTCGGCCCGAAGCCCGCGTCTCAGCATCAAGACGCGTCGGCCCGAAGCCCGCGTCTCAGCATCCAGACGTGAAGGCCCGAAGCCCGCGTCTCAAACTTCAAGGCGCGTTTGGCTCGACGCCCGCGTCTCAAACTTCAAGGCGCGTTTGGCTCGACGCCCGCGTCTCAGTTGCAACTGCCCTGATTGCGGGGCCAGTCACCGCGCATGTAGCGGGTAGTGGCCCCTCATTCGGGAGCGTTTTCAGGAGGCACCTTCACCCCCTGAGATCCCTATAAATAGCCTTGTTTGCTATGAAGAGAGGATCGGAGTTTTTAGAGAGACACACAGGGATAGAGGCTTGAGAGGATCGAAGCTTGGCAGAAGATCGGAGTTTTGAAGAGAGAGAGCTTTGAGATAGGGCATCATCAAAATCGATCGAATCCAGGCAGAAGGATCATCAAGAGAGAAGCACGACTCTTCAGCGAGCTTACTGAGTACTAGCCGCTCTTCGCCTACCTCCTCTTTGAGAGTTTTGGTAGACGGAGCTGAGTTACTCTTTCTACCGACCGAAGAGAAGACCCCCGACGGTCCAGGACGGTCATCTGGTCAACGGAGAACAAGATTCACTCTCCATCGCCACACGAAGAACCCAGCTTTAAACAAAGGGAAGATTCAGACATCCTCCCTCCCTTGTAACTGGAAAAGAGGGAAGAGTAGTTCTTTTGGTTGTAATCGTTTCGCTTGAATCAAGGAAATCTTTTACAGCTAAAACCACTTTCTCCGACCACCAAAGTTTTCCGGCCCCTACAAGAGATGGCGACTCCGCTGGGGACTACCTTCGTTACTGACGAGCGCACCGTGGTGCAAGATGACGTTCTCCGTAAGGGGAAAATGGTCGAATCCCTCGTCGTCGAGTTCGACCAGGCGAAGTATGAAGAGTTCCTCTCTTCTGGCTCCAAGAGCCCAAAGACCCGCGTCTGCCGCAGGGTCTCAAGTGGACAGCCCCCTGAAGCCCAATCTGAGGCTCTGTCGGGTGCTCCTGCTGCCCACTGTGCCAAGTTTGGTTCACGCGCCAACGCCTCTCCGAAGGCCCGCGTAACCTCAGACACCTCTACTGCGATCAACCGCGTCGCGCAGAGCACACGCGCCAACTCCTCTCTGAAGGCCCGCGTGGTCCCTGGCACATCTACTAGTGCGATCGACCGTGTCGCACAGAACGCCCACGTCAGCGTCTCTCAGGAGACCCGCGTGGCAAACACCCCTGGTTCTACAAACCAGGAAGTTGTTGGCTTCTCTCTTCCTCCACGGCGCAATCGGAATGCCGAGCGTCGACAGAGAAGACGCGCGCGTCAACACTCGGTCGGAACCGTTGGTTTTCTGACTGGGGTTGAACGCAGCGTACGATCCGATGCCTTGCCCGCACCTCGTCCAGTGCGAGAGATCCGCGTTTGGCGACCCAAACGCGAGACTCCCCAAGTTGAGCCTTCTGAAGACCAACTTGCCAAACGCCAAAGCGAAGCTTCTGCGTCTCGTCAAACGCAGGAAGCACGCGCCCATAGGCGTGGGGCCCAGCAGCCCACTCTCTCCCAAGTCTCTCTGCTCCAACGCAGCAGACAGCAACGCGAAAGTCGCGTCTCATATCAACAGAGACGCCAGACGCGCGTGACGCAGCCGCGACGCAACAGCCGCGTTCTGAAACCTGTGTCCAGGCTGAACAGCACATGACTGTCTCCCGTCGTCGACGTTGCGAGACCAGTCTCTTTAATCCCCCTCCCACAGATTTGAGGGATTATTTGACAAGGAAGAGGAGTGCCAATCAGACCACTTCTCCATGCTGCTGTCAACAGCTCATCCAGATGCTCTCTGGATGCCATTGCGAGTCAGGCGTGCACCAGCCGTCTTTAATTAGACAGCTGACCCTGATTCCCCCATCAGCCAAGAGAAGACGCTCCCACAGGAGGAGAACCTTCTCAGATGTTGAATACCCGGAGCTTACTGCAAACATGACTAGCAGGAGTAAGGGGAAACAAATTGCAGTCAGCCCAGATGACTCCGAGTCTGACTCTGTACCAGAAGGAGTGTATCAACACACTCGCACCCGGACGGGGCCATTCCCCCAATTGACTATAATGCCTTAGCCCGCGGCATTAGAACGGGTGGTTCTCACTCCGCTATAGTGGAGTCGCAGGCTTCAAACTCTTCCGCCGAGAAGGAGGCTTCCGCCTACATGGCCGACACTCCTGAGGAGACGACCAGGCGTTTAGAACAGACGCAGAAGCACCAGATGGATATAATCGCCTCTCAACAGAGATCCATTGACTCCCTCAAGCATATGCTCGAGAAATTGCTTGAAGAAAGAGCGAGATCTCCTCCTAGACGACCAAAGGGGAAAGGGAGAAAAGGAGAAAGCCCACCCTCCGAATCTTCTGACGAGACACGACGATCTACCTCGGATGTGTCCAAGCCCTCGTCGCAGGCAAGAAGCGACCAGACCCCGGGAAAGGCTCATGCTAGAAGAATGAGTCAACTGGAGCAGCGCCTCGAGGCCCTTACCAACCGTAAAGGCCTTCAAGAAGCTGGGGTAGTCCGGCCCTATCCGGCCGAGTGGGACTTAGTCCCGTACCCTCCTAAGTTCAAGGCTCCAACTCTCCAAGCATTCGACGGGAAGGGGTCACCCAACCAGCACATCTACTACTTCAAATCCCAGACCAGGAATGTGGTAGATAACGATGCCATCCTGGCGCGACTGTTCATCGGCACCCTGAAAGGGTTGGCCTTTGAATGGTTCATGAAGCTCCCCGAAGGTTCCATCAAGAACTGGGGCGACTTGGAGAAGCTGTTTCTAACACGCTTCTTCGAAGATGATTCGGAGGTCACAATGCCTACCCTATTAGCTACAAAACAGCGAAAGGGAGAGTCCGTCAAGTCTTTCGTAGAAAGATTTCGGAACATGGCACTCCGATGTCCAAGCGGCATGACCCAGGCCACCCTGGTGGAAACATGTCGCCATAATCTCCAAACCTCACTCCTTGCTCAAATAGGAGTTGCTGAAAGCCGCACCTGGAAACAATTAGTCCAGCAAGGTGAACAGGCTGAGGAGATTGTCGCCCGCGTCAGAGCGGAAGAAGGCAAGCCCAGGCCAGAGAGGTCGACAAGGCGTGCACCAGACACATCCCTCCAAACCAAGCGGAAGGATAATTTGGCGACGGAGACCAAATCTCCCACCAAACCTCAAACAGGCAGGGCAAGTGGCTCTTCAAGCCAGCCACGCCCCAACAAGCAGTATTCCTTCAAGGAGGAACACGTCGATTCGCTCTTCAAGCTACTCAACAAGAGCAATCGACTGAAGCTCCCTGAAATTAGGCGCCCGGAGGAAGTCGGCAAGACCGACAATCCCACCTACTGCTTATACCACAGGATGCTCGGACATCCTACCAAAAGCTGCTATGTCTTTAAGGACATCCTTCAAGCTCTGATTGACGCGGAGGTATTAAAACTCCGACCGGAGCAGAAGAAGATGACGGCCAACATGACGTCGATTCTCCAGTTTGGGACACGACCCCCGACACCCGTGGGGGTGATCTCTGTCCCGAAAGGAGAACTGAGGGTGGTCAACACAGACCCTCATCAGCAGCAGGAGAAAGGCTTGGTACCCGTCCCTACACCTCGAGGGGAAATCATGTGGGTCCACCCTGACCTCGTCGACGAGCAACAATGGACGACTGTGACCAACAGGAAGTCCAAAGGCAAAGGGAAGGCTTCATCTTGCCATGTGATATGCGCCTCTTCTCGAGAAGCGGACACTGATGTTCCCTCGCTGACTGACTCAGAAGAGGAAACAATAGTCCTGGTCGCAGAGCCCAGCCAACCTACGGCAGGGACCCGTTCAGGACAGGCATACTTGAAGCAGTACGGCGAGACATCAGCGGCTTCTCCGCAACCAGCCGTGGAACCAGCCAAGCCCTCCTCTAAACAGCCTGGGGAGAAGCAGAAAGAAACTCGGTTTTCTCGAGTTCTTGCGAAAGGTGTAACGGAAGGATCCTCGACACCTTACCGCTTCGACGTCTTGGCTCAACTAGCCAACATCCCGGCACGCATTACCTTGTATGAGATCCTGAGGCTATCAAAGTCAACCAGAGAGGCTCTACAAGAAGCTCTGGCAAATGCTGAGGTCTTTATGACCCGCGTGCCAAGGGAGGAAGATGAAGAGGATTGCCTCCACACCTCCCCAAATGCTCCCTGCATCACCTTCACAACAGATGACATGCAGGTTAAAGGGAAGCATGACCGACCCCTATACTTCACAGGGTATATTGGGTCATCCGAGGTGAACCGCATCCAGGTAGACCCAGGGTCCGCGCTGAGCATCATACCTCGCCGGGTTATGCAGTTTCTAGGCATTCCTACCCATCGTCTGAGCCCTACCCAGACGACTATTTACGGGTTCAATGCCAACAGCTCCCGCCCAATGGGGAAGATCAAGCTCAAATGCCAGATCGGGAGCCTCAAGTCAGAAGTGACGTGTTACGTCATTGACGCGGACACTTCCTACAACCTGTTGCTGGGACGACCATGGATTCACCGCAATTCCATCGTTCCCTCTACTCTCCACCAAGTCATGAAATACATTGATGAGAGTGGACAGGTCCGAACGTTGATTGCCGAAAGGCATCCGTTTAAAGGGGTTGAAAATTATTTCACGGACTCCCTCTTATATCAGGATCCGGAGGAGACTAATGAAACCCCACAACCAGAGGAGCCAGACTCTGGTAATGAAGCTGACGTTGAGCCTGAGAAAGAAGAGTGCCTATGGGAGTTGGAGCCCATTGTAAAGAGCACTAATAAGCTCGATGTTGATACCACCGACGATGCGGGTGGTTGGTACATTAATGAAGATTTAGACTTTGCGTATTTCCCTGTGTATGTTTCCGATTCAATACCGTCGGATACCACTACCGACGTGGACGATGACCTCTGGTCGGTAATAGATGCCTTGACATCTTTGCATGTACCGGTGAAATCATCCTTCGGGACATACCAAGATAATGGTGACGCGCAAGAGTCTGTATTCATGGTTCCAGCTGGACGAAAAGGCCAAAGACCAATACTTTTTGGGCGAATCGCATCTGAACCAATGCCCCACGAAGAATCGGAAGGTGAGGATGAATCCCCTCAGTTCGATCATTATGAACCAAGAACGCTCAAGATGATGAAGTGCATGGGGTATGATCTAACCAACAGGCCTGGGTTGAACTTCGGAAAAGGAAGAAGAACACTGCTTCGATCCTTTGTACCGAAAGGGAAAACCCCTGATTACTATCATCGGACGCGCGGGGGTTGGGCTATATATCAACTCCAGTGCCATCAGCCTCTGATTCGGAGAGACTGTCAAGTCATGACTGCTCATCAGACACGTCGTCGTGGGAATCAGATGTCAGTGTCGGCAACATCTTCAAAGGGCTTTCAGTAAACATGGTTTCGACAAGCCATCTGGAGGATGAAGATGAAGAAATGATCCAATCTGATACAGATCCTTGGATCAACATTTGAATGCTCTTTGGGATATCCGCTTTGAACAGCGTGAACCACCCACAGAAGACAAGGTTGTTCAAGTCAACCTAGGAGATGAAGACAATCCTAAACCCATCTTCATAAGTGACGGCCTGTCGCCTCCAGAGAAGAAGGATTTAATATCTCTTGTACAAGAGTATATAGATGTCTTCGCCTGGAATTATGAGGACATGCCTGGACTTGATCCTCAAGTGGCTATGCATCGCCTCAACATCAATCCGGACATGAAGCCCGTTAAACAACAGCAGCGACGGTTCCGTCCAGAGATAATGGAGGCAATCCAATCAGAAGTCAGGAAGCTTATTGACTCCGGCTTTATCAGGGAGGAACAGCATCCCGACTGGGTAGCCAACATCGTCCCCGTCGCCAAGAAGAACGGGAAGATCCGGATCTGCATCGACTTCCGTGATCTAAACGAGGCCTGCCCCAAAGACGAATTCCCATTGCCAATCACAGATGTCATGATTGACAATACTTGTGGATTCGAGCGAATGTCCTTTATGGACGGGTTCTCAGGATATAATCAAATCAAGATGTATCCCGATGACGAAAAGCACACCTCCTTCAGGACACCTCTAGGGGTATATTGCTACACCGTCATGCCCTTCGGTCTGAAAAATGCGGGGGCAACCTACCAAAGGGCCATGAATGCCATTTTCCATCGGCAGATACGCAAAACGGTGGAATGTTATGTCGACGACATTGCGGTGAAAAGCCGCACTAAAGGTGATCACATAGCAGACCTGAGGGTGGTCTTCGACATCATGCGGGCTCATCAATTGAAGATGAACCCCACCAAGTCCTTCCTGGGGGTAGCCAGTGGCAAATTCCTAGGGTTTGTCGTGACTTCCACAGGAATCCATTTGGATCCGGAGAAAGTCCGCGCTATCCAAGAGATGCAACCCCCCAGAAGCCTCAAGGAGCTCAGAGGATTACAAGGACGATTGGCATATATCCGCAGATTCATTTCAAATCTCTCCGGGAGATGCCAACCCTTCGCTAAGCTGATGAAGAAGGGCGTTTCGTTCATTTGGGACGACGCTTGCCAGCAAGCATTTGAGGAGATCAAGCACTACCTCACCCAACCACCAGTCCTGGCAGCTCCGGTATCCGGAAAGCCTTTCCTGGTGTACGTCCGATCAATGGATCATTCTTTGGGAGCTCTACTAGCTCAGAATGATGACCAGGGGCGAGAACAAGCAATCTACTACCTAAGTAGAACGATGATCGGAGCCGAGCATCGGTACAACCCGATCGAGAAGGAATGTTTGGCACTGGTGTTCGCCATTCAGAAAATGCGACACTATCTGGTGGGCCAAACCATAAATGTCATATCCAAAGTCAACCCCCTGAGGTTACTTATGACAAAGCCTTCTTCACTAAATGGCCGGCTGGCAAAATGGGCCATATTGCTATCACAATATGAGATGCATTTTCTGCCACAAAAGGCTATTAAGGGACAAGCGGTGGCGGACTTCTTAGCTGAACACCCAGATCCCAGGGCAGCCAAACTCTACGAGGATCTCCCAGACGAGGTCGCCGAAGCCTGCCTGACCCAGACATTGTTCGAAGGACAAGTATGGCAACTTTTCTTCGATGGCGCATCGAGAACAAGCTCTAAGGGACATACAGTTGCGGGGGTAGGAGTAGTACTCGTCTCCCCACAAAATTACGTGATTCCCCGAGCTATCTCGTTAACCGAGCCCTGTTCCAACAATGTGGCGGAATACAACGCTCTTTTGATTGGGATGCAATTCGCCGATGAGATTGGCGTTAAAAATCTCGAGGCGTACGGTGACTCCAAACTCATCGTCAGCCAGGTTCGCGGAGAGTATGAGGTCAGGCATGAAGATCTAGTACCCTACTACAACGCGACAATCCACATGGCCGAGAGGTTTTCAAACTTCTACATCGACCATGTACCGCGCAAGCAAAATGCGCATGCAGATGCACTTGCATCCCTTGCTGCCTCCTTAGCTCTTCCAGCTGGAGCAATGGAGAAGATATTCGTCTATAGCCACGACCTATACTGCTCAAAAAGTCCCCTCGGAGACTACCAGAGGTCAACGGGAGATCGTCGCGATAAGGAAACACTTGAAGTGTCAACCGATCCAGAGCTTAAAGACTGGCGATTCCCCTACATTGATTTTGTCTTATACGGCATCTTGCCCGAAGACACCAGGGAGGCGGCTGCCATCCGAAGGAAAGCCTCCAAATTCTACTACAATGCGATTTCGCGAACATTGTATCGTAGATCGCATGATGGGATCCTGCTCCGGTGCCTCTCATTAAAAGAAGCCCACGAAGTGTTGAAAGAAGCCCACGATGGTACGTGTGGAGCTCATCAACCTGGCCCGAAGCTGGCAAACCGACTCCAAAGATTGGGTTACTACTGGCCCAAGATGGTTGCCGATGCTGTTGCCTATGCCAAAAGATGTCACGCCTGTCAAATACATGGCGATTTCATCCATCAAGCACCAGGATACCTCCACTCTACGACCTCTACCTGGCCGTTCGAAATGTGGGAGATGGACGTGGTTGGTCCTATCAGCCCACCATCATCAAAGGGACATCGGTTCATCCTAGCGATAACCGATTACTTCTCAAAGTGGGCCGAAGCTATCCCTTTGAAAGAGGTGAAATCTTCTAACGTGATCAAGTTCGTGAAACATCACGTTATTTACCGCTTCGGTGTGCCTCGGCGGATTGTCCATGACAATGGACCCCAGTTCATCAGCCAGGCTTTTCAGAGATTCTGCGCCAAGTTCAGAATCCAGAGTGTGTCATCAACGGCATACTATCCGCCCGCTAACGGCCTCGCAGAAGCTTTCAATAAGACTATTGGTAGGCTTCTCAAGAAATTCGTCTCGAAAAGTCAACGAGACTGGGACGATAAGTTGGGCGAATGCTTATGGGCCTATCGCACGACTGTGCGAACCCCAACTAAAGCCACGCCATTTTCCTTGGTGTACGGATGCGAAGCCGTCCTTCCACTGGAAATCCAAATTCCATCTCTTCGCGTCGCCTTGACAGCGGAAATGACAACAGAGAGAGAAGCATCGACAGCGACTCCAAGAATTGGAAGCCTTGGACGACAAGCGTCTTCAGGCCCAACAACAAATCGAACTTTACCAAGCTCGTATCACCAGAGCCTTCAACAAGAAAGTCAAATCGCGAACTTTCAGGAAAGGCGACCTCGTCTTAGCCGTCCGAAGACCCATGGTCATGACACACAAGACGAAAGGAAAATTCCAACCCAAATGGGAAGGACCATTTGTGGTAGAGTCAGTCTACTCAAATGGATCGTATCGCCTCATAACCTCAAATGGCGATACACTCATGATGCCAATCAATGGCAAATTCCTGAAGAAATACTATCCCTAGATGGCATTCTTCCACCGATCAAGTTAAAAATACACCTCTGATCAAACATCCGACGCCCTTGACGGCTAAGGATAGAAGAAAATGTTGGCTTTTAAGTCCAACATAAGTCTTCGACAACTCATCATGCTGAGGGGAATAGCATGGCTAGCCCAACTCAAACGGTAGTTGGTAAAGGCATGACAAACCCGTTGACAGCTGAGGATTTGCTAAAAATCCTAAGGGACACGTTCCCATTTGATCCGACGCCTCCGACGGCTAAGGATAGAGGAAAATGTTGGCCTTTAAGCCCAATATAAGTCCTCGACAACTCATCATGCTGAGGGGAATAGCATGGCTAGCCCAACTCAAACAGTAGTTGGTAAAGGCACCTCAAATCCGTTGACAGCTGAGGGTTTGCTAAAAATCCTAAGTGGATTTGATTCCACTCTTCCCTCCAAAAATCCCTTACCAATTCTCATCCATAGAATGGTAGGACCACAAAATGCAATCATTACTATGTTAACACTATACCTCTAGTAATGAATACTCTTTGTCGAGTATAAACCTGGCTTGTTAACTCTGCATAGAGTAACAAACTCTCAAATTTGCCAAGTTAACACTATACCTCTGGCACCTCAAATTCCACTTGTCAATTCTCATCGATAGAATGACAGGTCCTCAAATTGCTCCTATCGCAAGCAAATCCTTGTCAAGTTAATATCACACCTCTGACAAACTACTGTTTAAGTTAACATTACACCTCTAAGCAGTACATCGAGTGCCTGTCAAGTTAATATCACACCTCTGATAGTCACCTTTCTTCAGACTTCCATATCGAAGCTGAAATGGATGATGCCAAGTTAACACTACACTTCCAGCATCCGAGTCATTGCTAAGTTCAACAATACACCTTTGGCTATGACCTTTCTTCAGACTTCCATATCGAAGCTGAAATGGACGATGCCAAGTTAACACTACACTTCCAGCATCCGAGTCATTGCTAAGTTCAACAATACACCTATGGCTATGACCTTTCTTCAGACTTCCATATCGAAGCTGAAATGGACGATGCCAAGTTAACACTACACTTCTAGCATCCGAGTCATTGTTAAGTTCAACAATACACCTATGGCTATGACCTTTCCTCGACTTCTTTAAGCCGAGACGACTAATGCCAAGTTCAACATTACACCTCTAGCATTTCTATCACTGTTAAGTTAAACATCACACCTATGACAGTGACACCCTCAGTTTTCCCAAATAAAACTGAGATGCTGATGAGTTAGGTTAATATCACACCTCTAACTCACATCCTTGTCAAGTTAATATTACACTTCTGACAAGACTACTTCTAAACCGTTAAGTTAATATCACACCTCTACGGTAAAAATCTTACTAGATTCCCCACGAGTCTAGTTTCATTTGATATTCTCCCCAACCGAGTATCAAATTCATTCTGGAGGCAGTGTTGGTTAACATTACACCAATAAACAATGCTTCCATCAAAATCCCCAGCTGATCTTAAATCAAGTTAATCCCAAATCCTTGATAAAAGTTCACCTTCTCTGGGGGTACGCGCTCCACTCGTCACTTTCTTTTATAAAGTGACGGGTCCACCAAAATTATTCTTTTGCTTCTAAAACAAAACGTTCAAGACAACAGAAAGAAGCAAAAAGAAAAGTGTCACTTTTATTCATATCCAAACACATGAAAGTGATACAAAACGCTCTCTTATACAATAAGATTGAGTGTTACAATTAAGGAGTACAAAGAAGTCCCTCTCTCTCTCTGAGGCCGTACTCACTCCTTGAAACTGCATCTGATCCCAGGTGCACAATTGGAGCCGATTGCACTTTGATGCGTGACGCCAACTTCGAAAGCGCCCTAGCTGACCAAGCCAAGAGCAATGGTGTTCTTGAGGTCCAGTGGCAATGGAAGGTCCTGCAACCCTTCGTTCAGGCGCGTCTCTTTCCCTAGTAGACTATCCAACAAACATGGAGTCACTCTTGGGGTGAGAGCAGAAGTTTCGGAGTCATCACAAAGGATGCCACCCTCCACTTAGTCCGGCGGCAGCAAAAAGTCCGGCAACTCTTCCTTCAAGAATTGATCCTTCCCCCAGCAGAAGACTCAACGGACTTTAACTGTCCTCGATGTCACTTCTGGGGTTTCATCACCATCCCTTTCCCCAGCAGGCCATCCAACGGAGTGTCCTTGATGTGACTTCTGGAGTGGGAGAGGAAGAGGATCTCATCCGCCGCCGCAACCGCCGGACCACCCTCGCCGGTACTCAGCCTATCCGTCTCTTGCACCAGATCTGAAGAGACCTTGGCGAGGGTTGGGTCCTCGTCAGAGATGTAATATACTCTCTTATAGGTGACGAGGACCATAATATATTCTCTCATAGGTGAAGGTTGAACGAGTTCGCCGACCGAAGTATCCTTCCAAGGGCCCAGCAAGCCTGCAAGGAACAAAAAGAGAGAATTAGAACAATCTGCAGCTTAGTGTAAACAGAGAAAAACTAAGTCAGCAGAGGCAAACGCGGGAATGATCCACGCAGTCAGCCAAATGCGGGAATGATCCATGCAGTCTACCAAGATGCAGGAATGACACGCGCAGCAAGCCAAACTGTTGCGTCAGCAGAGACAAACGCGAATCAAAACGCGGTCCCATTCTGTGCCTAGGTCAAAGAGCATAAACGCCGAAAAGGCACAGACGCCGAAAATTGCCATCTCCATGAACAGGAGTTGCAAGGTGCGGGTCTGAAACCTTTTTTGGAATTCGTCCAAGGCATTGGCCATGAAACGCGCTAAGGCACAAGCCATAAAACGCGCCAACACCAAGGGCCAAAGATTCCTGCACGCGCGTCCGGAGAAGTTCAGGTCCATGGTACAAATTCCAGAAGGAATGCACCAATGCAGACTTCATGAGGGGGTCCAGATGACATGAAGCCAAGGTACAGGCCATGGTGAATCTAAAATGTCATGGTGAAACGAACTGCATACCCGTAGAGACCTCTGTCAAGAGTTGTAATCTCTGCACCAGGACGCAAACGCGGTCACAGGGCAAAGAGGTGTTTTCTCCTAAAGAGACCAAACAGGGGCTCAAAAAGCCCTGGGTCATCTTCAGAACCATCCTCATCCATGGAGACAATTGTCTGAGGAAGATGAAAGTTCTCAAAGCGCTCTCTCAAAAAAAACAAAATAGTCCAAAGGCAGGATTGAAGGGAGAAAGGGTGCCCTATTTATAGGCAGCTCCTGATAACAGCGGTTAATGGCCCCGTAATCTGAACCGCCGGCATTAATAACTGCACAACTGCCAAGATCCAATAAAGGCCGGACGCGTGTAACGCTGCTTCGAGAACCGCCGCTGGCGCTGATCTCCAACCGCCCGCACTGGTTTCTCATTTAAGAGAATCAATACTCAAGCCCAATCAGCAGCCGACGCGTGGACAACTGCTTCGGGAAACAAAGCGGAAAATCCGCATCTGACATTTAAAGATCACACCAAATCCCTATGACAGGCTGTATGTAACGCCTGGGAGTTTACACCCAGACGCGGATTGAAGAACTATCCACCCATCCGCGTCCCAGAAAGATGCCTGCGCGAGTCAAAGTCGCGTCCCCTCAGAATTAAGGGAAAGGCACAAGGCTGCGTCTCCCGCGTCTGCCTGATCCGCTTCCTTCTTCGCAGAAGCAGATCCGCGTTATTCAGAGCCGCGTCTCCCTGAACGAATGCCGCGTCTCATGAAACAATGATGGCCGCGTCTCCCTATGGATTGATGCTGCGTCTTGTCAAAAGGACTTAGTCCTGCCTAAGTTCTCATGAACTAAGAACCGCGTCTCACCCTGTGATTGACGATGCGTTCGGAGGCCGCGTTTTCACTCTATGCTGCGTCTCATCAAGAAGACCGCGTTCCGATTTGTGATTGACGCCGCGTCTCATCAAAAGGACTTAGTAGAATCTAAGTTCTTATGAAATGATGACCGCGTCTCACTTTATGATTGACGCTGCGTCTCAGTAAAAGGACTTAGTAAAATCTAAGTTCCGGTAGACTGACGACCGCGTCTCACCCTGTGATCGCCGCTGCGTCTCGTCAAAAAGACTTGGTGAAATCTAAGTCCCCATAGATTGATGCCACGTCTCATTCTACGGGATTAATGCCGCGTCTCGCCAAGACCGCGTCTCATTAAAAGAACTTAGTCCTACCTAAGTTCAGTAATCACGACTGGTGATCAAGAGTTGGACTCATCCACAACAAGACAAAGAAATTGGGACAAAAGCTTTAAAGAAAACTTCTATTATACCAAAAAATGATAGAAGTGGATACAAACACTCTTAATAGAGTGTCCCTTTTCTTTACAAAAAAAAAAGAAGGCTAAATGTCCTGGTTCACCAAGGAACGGATTTGTTCCCTAAGGCGGTGAATCTCATGCTGGCGCGTCCTCTCAGCCTCCATGATAGCCCGGTCCCGCAGCTCCGCCTCAGATAAGAAACTTCTGCCAGACAGCTGCATCCGCAGAGATTCCACCCTAGAAGATTGCAGAGACAGACTCTCTTCAGCTCGCGCCGTAGCAGCCCGTTGCTCCTCAAGCTCCTTTTTGAGGGAGACAAGTTTCTCCTCATTTAGTGCAAGGACAGCGTCCGAGAATCAAACACGATCTTGTGTTAAAGGTCCTTAGGGTTCTATGAACATGTTTTAATGGCGGAACCCACACCGAAGGTGCATTTTTACCTTGGAAAACACCCTCCTGCGCAGAGGAAGCATCTCTCTCAGCCTCGGCGACGGTCGCCCTTGAGGTCGATGCAGTCGGTTTCGTCTTGGGAGCCATTGAAAATCAAGAAATCCGAGCGAGGAGATGAATAGTTGAACAAGAGAAGGAAGTTCTTTTTCTCAGAGAATGCGTTCGTTCGGAGAAGAAGATACATCTCTCCAAACTGTTGCCTTTTATAGGCACGGAGATTCGCGAAGATACGCAGCGTTTGGCCCAATAAACGCTGCAGCGAATCGCTGCCTGACGCGTGGAGCCAAATCATTGTTTGAACAGGGAAGATCATGCGTCGCGACCCCGCCACAAGTCAGAAGTTGACACGTGGAGCAGTTCACTTAATGAACCGGGAGATCCGCGCGCCAAAAGGCGAAATCTCGCCTTTTCCCCAGGCCAGCTGGCGGCGTAATCATGACATGGCACAGGCGCACGCCCAAAGTACGCGGCTCTTCGGTGGACATGCCCCGTCAGCATCATCATAAATGCACCCAGAAAATCGCGTCTGCGTTTCAAGAGATGCGTCTCTCCAAAGTCCGCATCCCCTCAAACAGGCCAAACATCGCGTCTCGCTAAGAAGTCGCGTCTTTAAAGCAGTCTCTGCTTTTTCAAGGAACCTGCGTCCAGTCTCCTGCTTCTGCCAAGTCAGTTCAACAGTACACTGACGCAAACAGACAACCAACCACTCCCGGTCAAAAAGCGCACCCGTGACAGACTAAAAGCAATCGGGGAGGTCTAGACTGTGTATCTAGACACTCAACACGATCAACTCTGACGGCTTCAAAGAGTTCAACAGTACACTCACGAAGACCAATTCCAGATAAGATCAAACCCGAAGCATCAACAGTCCAGTCATAAAACGCGAACACGGCTAAGATCTAAAGTATTCCGAAATCCGTCCCATTCAACTGCGGAATATCAGAAACTTTGGAGGGGGTTCTGTAGGCTGTCTAAAAATGACTAACAGACCAGCCATTAAGGAAGCAGAGTCTCAAGCTCTGGACGCGAGAAATCGATGCTCGCGTCTCAGCACTAAGACGCGTTGGCTCTACACCCGCGTCACAACGTTCAGACGCGTCGGCCCGAAGCCCGCGTCTCAGCATCAAGACGCGTCGGCCCGAAGCCCGCGTCTCAGCATCCAGACGTGAAGGCCCGAAGCCCGCGTCTCAAACTTCAAGGCGCGTTTGGCTCGACGCCCGCGTCTCAAACTTCAAGGCGCGTTTGGCTCGACGCCCGCGTCTCAGTTGCAACTGCCCTGATTGCGGGGCCAGTCACCGCGCATGTAGCGGGTAGTGGCCCCTCATTCGGGAGCGTTTTCAGGAGGCACCTTCACCCCCTGAGATCCCTATAAATAGCCTTGTTTGCTATGAAGAGAGGATCGGAGTTTTTAGAGAGACACACAGGGATAGAGGCTTGAGAGGATCGAAGCTTGGCAGAAGATCGGAGTTTTGAAGAGAGAGAGCTTTGAGATAGGGCATCATCAAAATCGATCGAATCCAGGCAGAAGGATCATCAAGAGAGAAGCACGACTCTTCAGCGAGCTTACTGAGTACTAGCCGCTCTTCGCCTACCTCCTCTTTGAGAGTTTTGGTAGACGGAGCTGAGTTACTCTTTCTACCGACCGAAGAGAAGACCCCCGACGGTCCAGGACGGTCATCTGGTCAACGGAGAACAAGATTCACTCTCCATCGCCACACGAAGAACCCAGCTTTAAACAAAGGGAAGATTCAGACATCCTCCCTCCCTTGTAACTGGAAAAGAGGGAAGAGTAGTTCTTTTGGTTGTAATCGTTTCGCTTGAATCAAGGAAATCTTTTACAGCTAAAACCACTTTCTCCGACACCAAAGTTTTCCGGCCCCTACAGGGTCATACCGCTTGGACACCGGAGTGCCACGTTCCGAAATCTTTCCACGAAAGATTTGACGGACTCTCCCTTTCGCTGTCTCGTAGCTAACAGGGTGGGCATTGTGACCTCGGAGTCATCTTCGAAGAAGCGTGTTAAGAACAGCTTCTCCAAGTCGCCCCAGTTCTTGATAGAACCTTCCGGGAGTTTCATGAACCACTCAAAGGCCAACCCTTTCAGGGTGCTGATGAACAGTCGCGCCAGGATGGCGTCATTATCTACTACATTCCCGGTTTGGGATTTGAAGTAGTAGATGTGCTGATTAGGGGACCCCTTCCCATCAAAGGCTTGGAGGGTTGGAGCCTTGAACTTAGGAGGGTACGGGACTAAATCCCACTCAGCTGGATAGGGCCGGACCACTCCAGCTTCTTGGAGGTCTTTGCGACTAGCAAGGGCATTGAGGCGTTCCTCCAATTGACTCATCCTTTTAGCATGAGCCTTCCCTGGGTCTCGGTCGCCCTTTGACGAGGGTTTGGACGAGCCAGAAGTAGATCGAGGCTTCTCTTCAGAAGGCTCGGAAGATGAGCTTCCTCCCTTTCTCTCTCTGTCCCTCGACCTCCTAGGAGGAGATCTCCTCTTGTCTTCGAGCAGCTGTGCAAGCGCCAGCTTGATAGCATCGATAGATTCCTGCTGAGACACAATCATCTCCATTTGTCTCTTTTGGATCTGTTCCAGACGTCTAGCTGTCTCATCAAGAGTGCCTGTCATGTAGGCAGACGTCTCCTTCTCAACGGAGGAGTTTGAAGCCCCTGATTCCACTACGGCGGAGTGGGAATCGTTCACTTTAATGCCATGGGCTAAGGCATTATAGTCAACCGGGGGAATGGCCCCAGTCCGGGCACGAGTGTGTTGATACACCCCTTCCGGTTCAGAGTCAGACTCATCTGAGCTGACTGCAAGTCCTTTTCCCTTGCTTCTGCTTGTCATGTTCGCAGTAAGCTCCGGGTATTCAACGTCAGAGAAGATTCTCCTTCTATGGGAGCGCCTTCTTTTGGCTGACGGGGGGATCGAGGTCAGCTGTCTAACTAAAGACTGCTGGTGCACACTCGACCCGCAACGGCACTCCGAGAGCACGGAGATGAGCCGTTGGCAGCAGCAAGATGAAGTGACCTGGTGGGCACTTCTTTTCTTTGTTAAATAATCCCTCAAATCCATGGAAGAGGGATCAAAGAGACTAGCCTCACAACGTCGAAGACGGGAGGCATCCATGTGCTGTGCAGAATGGACACAGACTTCAGGGACGCAGCTCTCGCGTCGCGGCTGTCTGATGCGCGCCTGGCGTCTCTGTTGAGATAAGACGCGAGTCTTGCGTTGATGCCTGGTGCGTCCGGGCAAAGACGGGTGAGAGAGAGTGGGCTGCTAGGCCCCATGCCTGTGAGCGCGTGTTTCTTGCGTTTGACGAGACGCAGAAGCTTCGCTGTGGCGTTTGGTAAGCTGGTCTTCAGAGGACTCAACTTGAGGAGTTACGCACTTGGGCCGCCAAACGCAGATTTCACGTACTGGACGTGCCGCGGACAAGGCGCGCGATTGTACGTCGCGTCTAGCCTCAGTTGGACAACCGACGGTTCCAACTTGCAGCTGACGCGCACGTCTCCCCTGTCGACGCTCAGCGTTTCGATTGCGTCGCGGAGGAGGAGAGAAACTGACAACATCCTGATGCTGAACATCAAGGGTTTTAACCACGCGGGTCCTCTGAGGGACACTGACGCGGGTGTTCTGTGCGACGCGGTTGGTCGCAAAGGCAGATGTGCCTGGGACCACGCGGGCCTTCTGAGAGGCGTTGACGCGCGTCTCTTGCTTGGCACAGTCGGCAGCAGGGGAGCTCGAGAGAGCCACAGATCGGGACTCGAGGCCATTCCCCGTTGAGACCCGACGGCAGACGCGGGTCCTTGGGCTCTTGGAGCCAGAAGAGAGGAACTCTTCATACTTCGCCTGGTCGAACTCGACAACGAGCGATTCGACCATCTTTCCCTCATGGTGGACGTCATCTTGCGCCACTACCTGTTCGTCAGTAACGAAAGTAGTCCCCAGCGGAGTCGCCATCTCTTGTTGGGCACGGAAAAAGAGTGGGAGGTGTAAAATTTCCTTGAATCAGATAAAAAATTACAACAGACTAATCTTCCGGTTACAAGGGAGGGAGGATGTTGAAGCTTGAATCCCCCCTTTGTTTAGTGCTGGGTTCTTCGTGTGGCGGTGGAGAGTGAATCTTGTTCTCCGTTGACCAGATGATCGTCTGGACCGTCAAGGGATCTTCTCCTTGGCAGGTAGAAGGAGTAACTCAGCCCCGTCTACCAAAACTCTAAAAGAGAAGGTAGGCGAAGAGCAACTTGTACGCAGCAAGTTGGCTTGAAGAGTCGAGCTCTCTCTCTCTCTGTATGTGTCACGCCTGTTGATATCTCTCTGTTGTCCTCTTCTGTTTCTCTTCTCTTTTTTTTGATTGCCAAGGGTCCGACCCCTTCTTCATAGCGACGGGGCTATTTATAGAGGTCTTAGGGGGTGAACGTGCCCCCCCTAAAAGCGCTCCACAATGAGGGCCAACTTCCCCGCTACATGGGCGGTAACCAACCCACGTGCCTGCTAAAGACACGCCACAATGGGAGCTGGTTTCCCTTACGTGTGGGCAGTGATTGGTCCCTTAACCAAGGCGGTTATAACTGAGACGCGGGTGTCAGGCCAACGCGCCTTGATGCTGAGACGCGGGTGTCAGGCCGACGCGCCTTGATGCTGAGACGCGGGTGTCGAGCCAACGCGCCTTGATGCTGAGACGCGGGTGTTGAGCCAACGCGTCTAGATGCTGAGACGCGGGTGTCGAGCCAACGCGCCTTGATGCTGAGACGCGGGTGTCGAGCTAACGCGCCTTGATGCTGAGACGCGGGTGATAGTCCCTCGCGTCTAGAGCTTGAAACTTTATTTTTCAATGGCTTGTCCTCCAGTAACTTTGGACAGCCTACATTAGGAAGAAGTGGATCTCAAATTAGCACCAACATCCAGATTTTTTTTTAATTTTCTGATTTAGTGTTATGTATTTACAAAAGGGTCCAAAAATAATTTATGAAGTATCCCCACCACCTAGACTTCTTTCGGTCGTATCCCTCTAGCCCGTTTCCCATCATTCCAATGGGTCCGTTTAATAGGGCTCAGTTGGGAAACGAGTTATGTTGTTATCTGAGTCTTCGGCATCGCCAGTTTCAATTGCTTAAGACGGTTCATCCTCATATCACCACAATGCTCTTTAAAAAACTTGCCACGATCACCATTCTTCTCCTTTGAAACTTCTTTATTCTGAATGCCAAGAAATTCCAACTCAGCCTCGTATAATTCCTCAAAGCTGAGGTCAACACATTCCCCTAGAGATGTGCACTTGATCAAATTATCCCTAGTTGGTTCATCCAGACACATGAGCGCTTCTTTGAAGAGGTCTTCAAAAAGTATGTCAATTGGAGGTTCTTGGATTAAATCCTCTTGGGATAAATTCTTGGTTGGCTCTTGGAAAGTGAAGATATCCAAATCAATTTTCCCCTTTGAAAGGGTACTCGAACATTAGGATCTTCCACATTAAGAGAATCGCAAATAATTTATTAAGAAATTGCGACTCATCTTTTGAATCTTCACTTTCTTCCTCACAATTGTTTCCAACAAAATTTACCTCGAATGTGTGATCTTTTGTCTTACAAGGCTGTTTGTCTATGTTGAAGACATTCACTTCACGAGTCATGTCGCTAAAAGTTAACCTCATGGATCCATTCCTGCAATTGATGATGGCATTTGCTGTAGCAAGGAATGGTCGCCCCAGGATAACAGGAGTTTGAGCCCTATGATTGGAGTTAGACATAGATTGTGTCTCAAGAACTATGAAATCAACAGGATAAATAAACTCCCCAACTCTGACAAGAACATCATAAATTTTCCCTTTGGGTATCTTCACAGAGCGATCAGCCAGTTGTATCGTCATTTGGGTCGGACGAAGATCGCCTAACCCTAGTTGTTGATACACGAAAAAGGGAAGGAGATTGATACTGGCTCCCAGATCAAGTAATGCCCTATTGATGGTAGTCTGTCCTATGATACAAGAGATGGTTGGGCTCCCTGGGTCCTTGTATTTCACAGGAATTGACCCAGTGAGCAACTCGCTGATGTTTGATGCTAGGAAGACTTTCTTAGGGACTTGTGTTTTCCTCTTCTTGGTGCACATTTTTTTTAAAAATTTTGCATATGATGGGACTTATTGTATTGCATCAAGAAGAGGTACATTGATTTGGACCTGGTTAAACATTTCTCTAATTTTCTCCATTTGAGCATTCAGCTTGTGATTTGCTAGCCTATTTGGAAATGGTACAACAGGCTTGTATGGTTGCTCATCTATCTTTTCTTTCCCTCTGTCTTTGAAAGTTGATGGCTCAGAACTAGAAGATGGATTGTCTGGAGTTGGTTGTACTAGAACTGGAGGTGTTGGTTTTGGCACTGGTTTGGATGGTTGATTAGAAACCTTATTATCTACCCGCTTTCCAGATCTCAGAATATGAATAGTGTTGCACTAACTGGGGTCCATGTCTTCCACTTCATGCAGAGGAAGTGATTCTTTGGATTGGGCACTGGCTGGCTTGGTAGCATACCTTTTTGTCTCTCATTTAAAGAATTAGCCAGTTGCCCTATCTGGACCTGTATTTTGTTCATATTCTGATGCTGGGTTTTTGATAGAGTTTCTATCAGTTTTTCTAACTCTGATATTCTCTTGTCTGAATTACTCTGGGGTTGATATTGTTGATATGGAGGCTGGAAGTTTGTTTGGTAGTGTGGTAGACTCTGATAAGGGTGAAAATTTTGTGGATTCTGGTTGAAACTGGGTGGGTGAGATTGAGCAGGGTATTGATTTGGAAATGATTGCCTAGGTTGCTCAGGACCAGACTGACTCCATGAAAAATTTGGATGGTTTCGCCATCCCGGATTGTACGTATTTGAGTATGGATTGTGGTTTGGTCTGGTGTATGCAGCATTCGTGTTCTCCTGATACATTTGAGACTGGTATACAGGACACTCCTCAAATACATGGTTAAGATCATGGCAATAGGTGCAACCCGGTTTGACCACAGGTGGTGGGTTGGCCTGGTTTACTGTAGAATGTTCTCTTGATTCAAGCAGTTCTATCCTCTTCATCAGTTGTGTTATTTTAGCCTCAGCAGCTATGGAGGATTCTATTGAATGCATACCGGTTCTGGAAGTGGTGGGAGTGGGTTTATCTGGGCATGACTCCCACTGAATTGTTTTCTCAGCTAAGGCTTCAAAGAGATCCCACCCCTGATTCTCATCTTTCTTTAAAAATTCCCCTTGGCACATGATTTCAAGGAGTGTCTTCGTTTGGTAATCAAGTCCGCCATAGATAATTTGGCACTGCCGCCATTTCTCTATTCTGTGATGAGGACATAGGGCTAGTAGGTCTTTGAAGCGTTCAAAATATTTCCAGAATGGTTCATTGGATTCTTACTTGAATTGCATAATGTTCTTTCTCATGAGGGCTGTCTTGTGAATGGGGTAAAACTTTTTAAGAAAGACTTTTACAAAATCATCCCATGAAGATATCGAACTGGCAGGAAGATTGTAAAGCCATTTCTTAGCTATATCTTTCAGCGCGAAAGGTATGAACCTTAGTCTAACAGCGTCCTCAGTCAATTGGGAAATTCTCATCATCACACATACTTCTTCAAACTCTCGAATGAAGAAATACGCATCCTCGGATTCTAAGCCATGGAATCGTGGGAGCGTATTTATAAATTGTGGCTTCAGCTCAAAATTATTGTCATTGGTCACAGGGAGAAGAATGCATGATGGAAGTAAAGTGCGAATCGGGTAGAATTTATCTTGAAGCGAAGTGTTGTTTGCCATTATTGGGATTGTGTCAAGTGGTGGTATTTGTGCAAGTGTAGAAATTCTAACAAGTCTTGCAGAATCTGGATCACGGTACCACTCTTGCATATACAATCACAAACAACGTTCACCGATCACACAAGCGAAAGAAAAATGAAAATAACAAACAAGAAAAGAAAAAGCAATCACAAGCTATCTAGGATACCTGGACCTGGACGACTCCTAACTGTTCGATGAACTAAAGAAGGTTGTTGCTTGAATCAGACCACAGCTAATCAGCCCGGTAGGGGCAAAATATGGTGGGAGGTATCCGTGCGTAAGCAACGGGCCTTAATTACGCCAAACCACGGTATCTTCGAATCTTAACCTCTTAATCCCCAGCCTTAGACACTGATTTGACTGGAGTATGAATCAACAGCAATTTCCAACTTCAGCCGATCTCCTACTGAGTCCGGATGTCCTTAGGGCCAACGTCTATCAGATTTTATTAAAAGTTTGGGATTGTGAGTGCTTGGAAAATGATTTTGGGCCAAGGAAAGGGTGATAAAATCCCCACCTTATCTTATTTATTGGGTGATGCCCTTAAAATCAATTTTGTGCAAGTGTACAATATATGCAAACAAGGTTCACTCAAAGTGATATAAATCAACCAAGAAGTGAGTCCTATTTGATATGCAATGCGAACGTACCTTGTTCCAGCACTCTTCAACAGTAAAGTAAATGAATTGAAAAGACACGTGCCTAAAAATGCAAACGTCTAATCAATTTTTAACTTTACAACAAATGTTTTACTGTTGATTTTATTAGCAGGATCCTGGTGAAAGCATACAAGAAATTAGAATTGCAGCAGTTGTATTTTTGCAAAGCAAGCAACCCTGCACAAAAACAGATTAGTAGTCAACTCATCATTGCCGCGGATCCGCGGCTTTGGTCGAGAAAACGCGGCAAATCCGAGGGTACTTGGTCTCTGCTTTCAAGAGCAGAGGCCCAAGACCACTTATATGTTACTACAATGCTTTGTTTCCTGTTTCTTCAACCTGTAACCTACAACAAAGAAGAAACTTCGTTTAGTTCTTCAATTAAATGTAAACCGTTGCTCTCCCCGGCAATGGCGCCAAAAATTTAATAGGGAAGGGAGTAGGAGTGTACTCAATTCAGAGATAGAGGGTTTAGAGTCAACCTTCTTTGTTCGAATGTGATGCTCAAAACTCCAAGAATGTATTCACAATTTTCATGTACTCCTTCCGAATCACCGTAGTAGTATGAACTATTACGGGTCGATCCTCAGGGAGAGCTCGCGATGGAAGCTTTAACGGTTAAGTGTTGAAGAGAGAAAACGAAGATTCTTCTATGTTCAAAAGAAATAAAACAACATGGAAAAGTAAAGGAAGAATTCGTGGTGGTTTGGTTTCATGAAAAGAAAGGCGATGTAAAAGAAAATGAAAAGAACTTGAAAAATTGGACTTGCTTGAAAAGAAAACTTGCTAAAGAAAACTTTGGAAAAACTTTTAGATGAAAGAAACCATGACTAGCTAACCTTTCTAATTTGCTAACTTACTAATCTCATTATGGTGATGCATGCCTCATGTTGATTCATCGGCGAGGGTTTGTCTTGCTTGTTGGTCAAATTACTTTCCCACTTGGAAGATGAGTGTTCTTCTCGGTCTTGGCTTGTAGCCTCATTGATTCATCGGCTCCCGAGATAGAATTTCAATGGTGGAATCAAGGAGTGCCACTCAAGGTAGTACTAAGGAGTGAGATACAAGATTCATTAGTCATTCAAGGCCATACTCAAGCTAGCATTGAAGTAAGAAAATTGTACTACAAACCAATAGCAAAGTTAGGTGATCCATCTCCATGTTCCATCAAGGCACTTGCTCTAAAGACAAGGCTCTAAATGAGGCTCACATGAATCATATGGAATTACAACATGCACTTGCCAAGAATGAAAGTAACTAACTTCATGGGGATGAAAGAGACTCAAAATTTGCAAGATTAAAAGTTAGCAATCACCCAAGAGTTAGAAGTTAGCAAAGTTAGTGGTTAGCTAGTCATGTTAGAAGTTTAGCTAGACATTGCCATGGAAAGAAAACAACAATTCATAGTAGAATAAAAATGCAATGAAAGTAAAGCTTGAAGAAAGTAAAGCAAGAAAGTAATGCACTAGAAATTGCAAAGATGAGAAGAGAGATGGATAAATCCTTGCTTCAAGTTGTCACCCCTTTGATTACAAGCTCTCACACTCTTTCTTTCTCTCTTTTGCAGAATTTCTAGGAGGAAGAAGGAGATTACAAGAGCACTAAAAAACTAGAGAAAAATCCCTACACTCTTCTCTAAAATACAAGCTCTCACACTCCAAGTCTCTCCTCTTTTGCAGAATTTCTAGGAGGAAGAAGGAGATTACAAGAGCACTAAAAACTAGAGAAAAATCCCTACACTCTTCTCTAAAATACAAGCTCTCACACTCCAAGTCTCTCCTCCCTTTCTCGCAGAGGCCCTGGGGGTCTATTTATAGGCTTCAGAAGAGGAGGCTCCGAAATCTAGACCGTTGGATAAAATCGCTGGCTCAACAGCCAGATTCCTGCCGCGGATCCGAGGCCAGAGCCGCGTTTCCGCGGCAGAATCTTGGCCGTTGCGCCAAGAATTCTGTTGCCGTTCTGTTGGAGTCTGTTGGCCACGTGTATCTTCTAGAAGGCTGAGTATATGCGTGGATGACTCCAGATCTGGGCTAGACTTTTGGGCTTTTCTTTTTGCTCTTAATTAATCCCTTTAATTCTTGATAAATCCTTGATTATAGGCCTTCCTCTCCATTAATGTGGACCTGCAATTTTAGAGAGAAAAACATAAAAAACCTCATTTTTATTTATATAAAGCATGATATGGAAGTGGAAAATGATGCAAAAATGAATAACAATCATTTGTATATATTGAGTTTTTGCATCTTATGTTTTTACAAAATGGGAAGAATGATTTTGAAAGTTTAAACAAAAAGGGGGAGAAGGTTTTTGGGAAAAGGATTTTGAATTTATGCATGTTTCTCTCACCTTGTTGATGCATATATTTGTTTAGTTTTATGCACTTCATTGCCATATCTTATCGTTTATTGTTATGCAGGAGTTAAGGGGGAGCTTCTATGAAGCTTAACTTTAATCCATGCATATATAACTCCATGAGTTTTGTCATCATCAAAAAGGGAGAGATTGTTGGCCCAAAGGGCCATCACTCAAGTTTTGATGATGATTAACTCATGTAGTTATAGTACTAATGATCTTGTATTTAATTAGTCTCAGATTTGTGATCAAAATCTTAGTAGGTGTTTAGCTTCAACAAAGGATTTCAAGTCAAGTTTTGAAGTTAGCACAGTTTGATTCAAGAGCTTGCGCATCAAGACCACATCAAGTACTCAAGAGGAGTCTAGCTCATTGGATCATGTTTGGACCAAGTCAAGAAGGAGAAGAAGATTTTCAAGTGAAGATTTTCAAGAAAATACTTGTGTCTAGGTTTGTTTTTTTAGTAAGATTTTATTTTTAGATAAAATATAAAGGATAGATTAGTTGATGGATTGCTCAAGTACATATACACACACACTCAAGATTTATATGTGTTTTCATAAAAGATTTTTAGTTCTAGAAAAATACTAATTTGGTTTTTGGAATTCAAAATATACATATGTTTTTCCAAAGCCATTTTAGTGTTTAATGTCAAAAACATAGATATTTCATCATATATGTGTAGTGGATCATATCCATACACTCTATGCGTTAAAAGTGTTTAAAATATCTTGTTTTTGTATTTGGAGAAGTTTTAAAAAAATCAATTTGGAAAAATACAGATTTTGTTTTAAGCCAAAATTTCTAAGTCACAAAAATAGTTCAAAATGTTTGTAACATGTTTTTATTTTTACTCAAACATGTTTGTATATCAAAGTATATTACTAAACTTATTTTTGTGGATTTTTAGAGAATTTATGGGGAAGTAAAAAGACCAAGTTTTTAAATCCCCAAAATACTATTTTTGGCCTTCTGCCGGTCGACCGCACGGTCGACCAAGCCAGAGGTCGGTCGACCGGGCGGTCGACCGACGTGCACAAAACATGCAGGGCCAGGGCCGGTCGACCGCCAGAGAGTGTCTGCTCTTTGGAAATGGCCCGGTCGACCGGGCGGTCGACCGCTAGGCCATTGCCCTGAAGGCGGTCGACCGGGCGGTCGACCGACCTTCCCAACGGTCGAAAAATCGATAGTTGGCGATCGACCGGGCGGTCGACCGACAGCAACGTCAGCTGTTGATTTAGACCCCAACGGCTAATTTTTGGATGCCTATATATTAGGGTTCCCATGGACTGTTTTATACAAGATTTGAAGAGAGTTTTTGGGCTAGTTTTTCCTACTCATATCAGTGTTTTATCCACATATTTTAGAGCCAATATTTTCAAATCAAAAGGAGAGTTTATTAAGAGTTTTCAAAAGTGATTTCTTGAGTTTTTCACCACAAATTCAATCCTAGCCACATACACTTGAGCTTTCCATTGCTATATCCATCCTATAGGGATCTTTGTTGTGAGAGGATTTTAGGTGATCAAAGTGTTATGATCACCAAAGTATTCATCTTTGTATTTGAGGAAGCGGACTTGCGGGTTCGTGTTGTTTCAAGTTCTAGTGAGAGCTCGGTGTAGAGGTGCGGCCTCGGCAAGCTTGCGTGCTTGCGTGTGTTTGTTCTTGCGAGAACAAGAGAGGGACTAGAGAGTCCAAAGGAGTTCTAGTGTGAACTCGCTTGTAGGTTTTGCGGCGTCGAGTGATCCGGTGGGATCGGTTTTATAGTGAAAATCCTTCATAGTGTTGAAAGCGGGGACGTAAAACAAGTGTGCTCGAACCTCAAAACAATTCTCCCGTGTTTGCGATTGCTTTCTCTCTATCTCTCACTTGTATTTATATCTTGCTTATGCTTATTGCTCATATCTCTTATATGCTTGATATATTGTGTGCTTAATTGTTATATGCTTGGAGATTGTTTACTCACACTTGTATTCAACTAAGAGAGCCATAGCAGCACCTCAACTCTTATCTAGAGGAATCTTGAGGAGATAGTCCAGAGCCCTTCACGGGAAATTCGGCTACACTCTTAGGTTATACTTGGTGTGTTGTGCTTAATAGTTTTTAGTTTGCATTAATAGTTTTAATTCCGCATTAATTCACCATTAGATTAGCTAGTCACCTATTCACCCCCCTCTAGGTGATTTCACTCCTGATACACATGTACTCCTAATACTCATGACTTGTTCCTGCTTATTCCCGAAATCTGATAATTATCTAATAAACCATAAAATGAGACAACTTACATCGGATCGGGAGAAACTTACGGATATCAATATTTGTTCATGTTGTGCAAACAAAACTTTCGGTTCGACCTGAGGGCCTCCAGGTGCTCCAAGAGGAGCAGTGGCTCCCTACATCCTATTACATTCATGAAAAAGGGCGAACAATAAGACCCTCATCTAGGCCTTGTGGCCAGTTTCGAACACCAGCAATGAAACGTCATGGACTGTGGTCCCGAGTACGTACAAGACCCACTGTAAATATTGTTCGTTAATACCCCCGTTGGTTTTCAATAACAACCTTGCTTTACTCAGATGTGAAAATATGTGTGCTGGGACGCTAGTCCACATATCTAGACATCTGGGTAGGATGAGTAATAATAATAATAAAAGATTCTAACTAATAATTCGTTGTATGTTTTGTCGAGTTTGCTTTCATCAGATTTTACATCGGATTTCTAGTTTTATGATTATTATTATATTATAGCTACTTGCATTCCGCCTTACCACTTATGTTGTATTCCACCAGTCTCCTGCTCTTATCTTATTATACTATGTGTATTCTCTACTTGATATCACTAGCTATATTTCTACGGCTCTTGTATGCTTGTGCTCACGACACGATTTTTAATGCATATTTATGATTCAGATTTATCGATACACGTGTGCTTATCTTTGCACGCCACTTGGCATTCGCCATACTACTCGTTGGGGAGTTCTAACTCCCTTGTATCCTCATTTCAGATTTCAGAGCTTGGAGCTTGTAGATTTTCTCGATTGCTGATCAGAGAACGTAACGGTAGCGTGGATCATCGGCTGACCATCTGAAACCCTATCCTTCCAGGCCCCCTGCGTCTCTCGAGTTTTCCTTCTGTAAACTCGTGAGCGCCCTTTGTACTGTTCATACTTGTATATCTCCTCGTATTTTCGCAATTGCGCCTATTGGTGATATAATATTCTTGTAATATTGTGTCACATCCTGTGATAACTTTATAATTGTACTCATATATTGGAATGTATAATGCACCACGTATTTTCGAGCTCTGATTTTTGCCTGTACTGATGCTTAGCTAAGTGAGGGTATTTCTGACCTGCGTATATACGTTTCAGTAACGTCTCCGTACCTGCGGGATGGGACGTTACAGATAAGCTATTAAGGATCTGAAGATTTGAAAGATAAATTGACAACATCAATGTTTTGAAGGTTTTTCCCTAAATAGAAAAGATTAGGGGTATATATATATCTAAAAAAACCCCAAAAAAAAAGTCATGCATTTTTATGAACTTTTACCCATCAATCATGTGATTAAGTGCATAGCATCCCAACAATATAATTAGGGGCATCATGATTCATGATTTAGGTTGCTCCAATGGACACATATCTTGAATTTTTTTTAGAAAATAAAAATCATATATTTTATGAGATTAATTTAGTTATATTGTCCAAAAAATAGTTCATATTGCAACCACTTGATGTATGGAAAAAGTTATAAATATGCATTAAGCAGGATGCTCTATGACGAAACCAGGCACACATCCCTCTTTCCTTCCCCACTTTGGAGTTCAATCAAATGCGTGATTCATGGGGCGTGCATTAGATAGCCAATATCTTTCGTTCAAGGAACATGCAAGAGAAGGTAACGATTTCAGTGGGTGTTGACGGAAGAGAAATTTTGACTCTTCTTTCCTTGTTGTAAGAGAATAGACGAAAGTGGACAGATGAGAGACTCAAGAAGAATGACTTCTGAGTCGACTTCTGTTTTTTATAACATGTAAAATGTTCATTACACAATGTGAATTTTGGTAGATGAGCATAACCAACCCAACTGCGCTTTGCAAGCATTAAAGGCTCTCCATGTATAAAGTTATCAAGTATATATGGATAAGTCCAAGTAAAGGGAATATGTATAATTTAACATTATTTTGTACAAATCACAGTTTCCATCTAAATAAATGAATGTTAATGAAATATTTTCCAAACTAAAGTGATCTCACTTCATGGATTTTTCAACAAGAGGTTGTTGACGCAACTGCCTTGTCCGAGTAACATCGTGTGACCCATTTATTCTGCGCTGCTATATGAACCATCCCTTTTGAGACCAAGGAGCACGAAAAATGCGCAAGTGACGTGTTCTCGCGTTCACACTTCCATTATACTTAATTCTTCTAGAAGGTTTATTAATTCAGAGCCATTAGCTAACAGAGTCCTCCAAAGTGTCATCTGTGCACTGTTATGAGTTCAAAATCTTTGTACAGTGAATGCACAAGAAGTTATTTTAATATTCTCACAATTTCACATCCTCGATAATAACGGGCTGGGGTTGGCTTCTTCGTGCAAAGGACTAGGTGATCGTCTTTCGATGGACAGTCCAGAGGAGGAGAAAGAAAAAGAAAACACGCAAGTCTCACCACAAAGCGTGTTTTTTTTTTCTTTCATTTGGGACTTGGGAACTATTCCCATTGTCATATCTAACATGAATGATGACTTTCTTTAGTTGAAAAAAGACTTTGATTCCGGTGTTTTGTTTCTTTCCACTTGTATATGCATGATGTAATGTTCAACTTTGGCCATCATATTGATACCGATGGCAAAGCTCTGCTTTCTATAGAAGTTCAAATACACGGCAATCTTGTGCATTTTTCTTTTTAATTCAATTGGCTCAGCGAAAAGAAAAAGAGTTGAGTTGGAAAATGAGAGGTCACATGTTCAAGATCTGACAGCATGTTTTATTCTCTTAAAAAAAAAAAAAAAAAAAAAACACCCTCAAGCATTGATCAACTCTTTTTTCCCACCTTTTGATTTCTTTTTCCTCTTTTGTTTCAAGGGGCTGCCTAGCTAGCTAGGATCTCGTAGCAAATAAATACACCACCGGCTAGATCAGTATTCGCAAGATTTGGGTAAATAAGTAAGTATTATTGTAGCACAATAACAAAATCATTTTACAGCGGCCAAGAGATTTTTTAGGGCGAATTTCACTTGGAGGCTACATGCTATTGTTTCAGAAAAACAAAAGGAAAAAAAAATGAAGGAGCTTCTATGTTTGTATCTACAGTAGTTCTCTGTACACTGCAATACATGTATATCACATACTTTTAATACAACAACAAACAACAACTAAGCCATTTGTCCCTGTTGGCCCAAAGGCCATTAGCCCGAAGTTTTGATGATAACAAATCATATGTATTTATGTTTTAATAAGTTTGTTTAAATGAGTTTCAGGTAAAAATCGTAGGTTGATTGGCGGCTCCAACGCAAGACTCACACATTTGGAAGACGGAAGATTTGGATCGCAGAGCCCAGTACAGTAGAAGAGCTCCAGGATCAAACAAGTTGAGAAGACTACTACAAGATTTGTATTTTTACATTTTCCATTTTAGTTAGGATTTATAGTCTATTTTGTCAAGACCGAGATGATAGAGGTTGATAACTTTGAGATTGTCACACACACACATTTGATATTACTTCATGCTTACAAATAAAATTTTATTACAAAATTTCTTACCAAGTTTCGGAAAAACAAAGTTTGGAAAAATCGGTTTTTGGAAAAACCATTTTTGTTTAGAAAAAGAATTTTTATCAAAATAAAGTTCAAATCATTTTGGTGTTGATTTATGATCACACCCTGGTCTTTATAAGCCCTAAAACTCTATTTTGTATATACCCATCTAAAGAATTTTTATCAAAATTTTTATCTTCAAAAGGCCCTTTCAAAAACCTGACTTTTGGCCTAGCACGGTCGACCGCACGGTCGACCGCTGGTAAAGCTGAACTGCTCTGTCGGTCGACCGGGCGGTCGACCGACATGCATCATTGTGCATGTGTGCACTTCAGTCGACCGATCGGTCGACCGAGAACAAGAGCAGTGCTCTCTGTTTTTCTCGGTCGACCGGACCGGTCGACCGACAGAGAGAACTCACTCTCTGTTTGGGACTTCAGTCGACTGGCCCGGTCGACCGCTTTCCCAACGGTCGGAAATCCGACCGTTGGTGGTCGACCGGCCCGGTCGACCGACAGCAGTCAGAATCTGCTGACAGATTCCAACAGCTATTTTTTTTATTTGATTTTTGTTGGGATCTCCCCCAACGAATCTCTTGGCCTTTTTAACTCAGTTTTCATTCCCTATAAATAGAGGGAGTGTTCTACAACTGAAACTACAAGATTTACAAGTTAAAGATCAAAAGTTTTCAAAAGTTTAGCCTTTTAGCAAAAAGCTTTCATTGAGCCAATTTTCTAATCCTTTTAGCTTGAAGCCTTCCTCTACTTCTCTTTTAGATTTGTGCACTACACAATCCCAAAAGTTTCATCTCCTCATCTTGGTTGTAGGGTTGTGCAAGTGAGCCATTGTTTGTTGTCAAGTATTGATCACCTTTTTCTTCATATTGAGAAGTTGTAGAGGTTGCGGCCTCAGGCGAGCTAGTGAGCTCCTAGTTGGTGTTGCGGCACCGTGAGAGAGGACAAGTGTGTCCAAAGAGTTCTAGTGAGAACTTGTATTGACGATCCGGTGGGATCAAACATAGTGGAAATCCTTCATCGTGTTGGAGGCGGGGACGTAGAGCAGTGGCTCGAACCTCGAAACATATTCTCGTATTTGCGATTGTCCACTTATCTCTAAACTCTCTCTCCTTTACTTGCTCTATTATTTGTATACTCTCTTGCAAGTCTTTTTATTATTGTTGCTTATTGTTAAATAGTTTTTAATCCGCATTATTTGTCACTTAGTATAGCCTTCACCTATTCACCCCCCCTCTAGGTGATTTCAATTGGTATCAGAGCCTAACCCTAGCATTTGGTTTAACCACCTTAGGGAGATCCTCATTATTGGCTATATCTATTTGTTGCATTGATTATTTGTTGTGCACTATACTCATATTCATGGCATCAGTTGACTTTTCTAGCATCAAGTCCCCACCCAAATTTGATAGGTTGAACTTCCCAATTTGGAAGGTTAAAATGAACCTATTCCTAAAATCCCTAGGAGTTAGAGTTTCCAAGTCCATCACCAAAGAATTTATTGAACCCCTCACTGATGAGAAGACATGGTCTGAAGAAACCTCTAAGCATTATGAGGCCAATGCTAGAGCCCAATATGCACTTACTCAAGCATTAAATGAAGATGATCTTTCCCGCATCATAAATTATAAATCTGCTTTTGAAGTTTGGAATGTGCTTATTGTTACTCATGAGGGGACGTCGCAAGTCAAGAGATCTAAAATTGACTTGCTCCGGTCTCAATATGAGAATTTCTATATGCTTGATAATGAAGGCATATATGATATGCTCACCCGTTTTACCAAAATTACTAATGCTCTATCTTCTTTAGGTGACAACATCGACAATGACCAAAAGATCCGGAAGGTCATTCGAGCTCTTCCCAAGTCTTGGGAAGTCAAGGCAACCACCCTCAAGGAGCTAAATGATAGGGAGGAGATGGATTTCTCAGGCTTCATCGGCAATCTCAAAACCCATGAGATGGAGATGAAGGTAAGAGAAGAAAGGGAGGCACCGAAGAAGAAAGCCCTTGCTTTCAAGACCATTCCATCTACCTATGATGAAGAGGATTTATCGGAAGACTATAACGAAGACTTTGCCATGCTCATAAGGAAGGTGGGCAAAATGTTCTATAAGAAAGGTAAACAAAGCAACTTCCGAAGAGGGAGACCTCAAGGAAGATTTGAAAAGAAGAGAGAGGAACCGGGTCCATGTTTTCATTGCAAGAAGACGGGACACCTAATTGCCGATTGCCTCTCTCTACAAGCTACTACCTCCAAGAACGGGCAAAAGAAGAAAAAGGCGATGGTGGCCACGTGGGATGACTCGGAGTCGGAATCCGAAGAGGAGATCGACGCCGCTCACATGTGCTTCATGGCACATGGCGATGATGCTTTCAAGGTATGTCTAGAAAACTATCTAGATGATGAAGACTTAACTATGGATAAACTTGCACATTTTTTTGAAGAATTACAAAGTAGGTATGAAATGTCTCAAGCTCAAAATAAAAAATTGAAAAAGGAAAATGATTCTTTAAAAAGTAAATTTGAACTTGTTTTAAAAGAGAAAAATGAATTATCAAATTCTTTTGAGAAAATGAAAAAGGACTTTGAAAAATACAAAACATCTTGTAAAGGAAAAAGCCCTATTTCTACTTATAATAAAAATGAATTTTTAGAGATCCAAAAACGTATTGAAGTTTTGGATACAACTTTAAAGAAATGTGCTTTTGACATGACTAAATTTGCATCTAGGTTTCCTAAAGGAATATCCCAAGAGAAACACACTCATCATCATGCTTCAAACTCACACAAGCATGCACACACACACAAACATGCATTTATGCTTGGTAGAATTTATACTTGTGCACATTGTGGCCGCAAAGGCCATTTAGCTAAATTTTGTTATGCTAAGCTAAACTTGTTAAATAAAAATGTTTGGGTTCGAGAAAATACTAACCCTATAGGACCCAAAAAGATTTGGGTACCAAAAGACGCACCAAACTTCATTGATGCAGGTGGGTCGTCCTCCTCCAAGACTTAGGGGGAGATGGTGCCCGGGTGGTGGATGCATCAACGCTCAACGAGCACATCGTCGCTTGCATCACTATCGAAGAGGCACCCATTTTTTGGAGAATACCTATGGTTTGGTAACTTCTCCACATAAAAATTTCTTTTTTATATGCATAGGATTGCTAGTTGCATTTTTGTGATAATGTGCCTTACATATGTAAACTTGCATATCCATTTGTTTGTATCTTTGCCATGATTGAGAATATATTCATGTTTCTTTGCCATATGTTATTTATTCATATATCAAGATTTTATTAAAATGAAGTTTAATAAAGATTTATTTAGAACAAATTAAGCAAATAAATAGAGATGGCAATTGCGCGCCTCAACTCTTATCCAGAGGAATTTCGAGGAGAAGTTCAGAACCCTTAACGGGATATTCGGCTTCAACATCTCTTATTTATTGCTTAATAAATATATGGAGATATAAATATGAATAATATTCAATAAAAATGAATATAAAATTTTTTTTTGGTTTTTCATGCCAAGAAGGATTTAAATTGTTTCAACATCATTTTTTTATTTTACAATAAAGATATATTTCTTTTTGGTTAAAAGAAAATAAAATTAAAAACCCTAAATGTAAAAACAATTTTCTAAATAAAAATTTATAATAAAAATAATAAGTGAATAAAATAAAATTTTTATTGTGTTTTTCATGCCAAGTAGTTATTTCAACATTCTTGTTATTAGTTAAGAGAAATATTTGTTTTTGATTAAAAGGATATTAAATTAAAAACCCAAAATTTAAAAAACTATTTTCCCTTCTGTTTTCAGCATGACCGGTCGACCGGCCCGGTCGACCGATCTGGCCTGGCATAGGCCCGGTCAATCGACCCGGTCGCCCGATATAGCCTGGAACACAGAAAAATTTTTCTACCCATAGCCGGTCGACCGGAGCGGTCGACCAACTGAAACCGAGTGCTCTCGGTTTCCGCTAGTCGACCGGCCCGGTCGACCGGCCGTCGGGTATGTTGTTATTTTACCCGTTTGTATATAAAAACCATAGCCCCAAATCTTTCTTTTCTCTCATTCTCACTGCCTCCAACCTCTCTCTTTCCCCAATCTCTCAACCCTAAACCTATTCTAACTCTTTCCCTCTCTCTATTTCCTCAAAATCATCCACAAAAATTTGGGAAAATTGTCTTAGGCTTCAGATCTCGACTCGAATTTGGAAATCTCACTTGATTTTCGGGTATAATCTTTCTTTTCCCTAAATCTCTTATTTCCTTGTTACCTCTAGGTAATTTCTTGGTTCTATTGTTTAGATCGTGCCTTATTAGTGCCTAATCTTACCTATACATCATCCATGTCTAAATGAACCAGATCTGAAAAGGGGAAAACCTCTCAATCTTCATCCTCCCCTTTTGTTTCTCAAAATGCATCATATAGGTATATCATTATTTCCACAAAAAATGTGAATTCAGGTAGATCTGTGGTGCTCAATGATTTTGAACATCTTAATCTTGCATCTATTTTGAGATCCAGTTCATTAGAAAATTTTGTCACAATTAAAGAACCTGTTTATCCTTCCCTAGTGTAATATTTTTACTCTAATCTCACTTTTGAACAAAATCACATCAGATCCAAAGTCTTGGGCAGAGATATTGATATCACACTTCAAGAATTTGCACATCACCTTCACCTCTTCTGTGAGGGGAAAGACATTTATAACCTCGATTTGCATGATTTTGTTTATCTTGACGGTGAGTCTGCCCACACCGCCTCCACACTGCTTCATGATGATGATAACCCCGGTTTAGTTAGGAACGAGGAGGTGAAGTACTACGCTCTCACCGCCCAGGTCCTGGCCAAGATCGTGTTCTATAACCTCCTGCCAAAATCAGGAGAATATAGTCACGCTAGGGGTTCTGCTCCTCTTGTCATCTACTGCCTTCTGCGAGGCATTAGAATTAACATCCCTAGGCTCATCATCAACTATATGACGTCTGATCATCTTCTTATCCCAAACCGGCACTTGCCCTTTGGGATGCTCATTACTCATCTTTTAAAGCAATTAAACTTTGATCTTTCCTCTGAACGGTAGGTTGAACCGTCAGTTGACATCAACAGCACCCTCCTCAAGAGGATGCGTGCTAGGGAGCGTCCTCCTGCTCCTCAGCCGTAGCCTATCTTCCCTGTTGTTCATGTCCCTGGATCCTTCTCTAGCTCGTCTGCTCCTGTCGACCCCTATCTTACCTTTTCTACTCAGCTTCGGAAGCACCACCAGCAGCTTTCTGCTGAGATGTCCGCACATCGCCAGCAGATTTCCTCTAAGTTAACCGAGCATCGCCAGCAGATTTCCGCTGAGATGACCGAGCATCGCCAGCAGCTTTCCGCTGAGATGACCGCACACTATCAGCGGATGGAGCAACGTTTGGACAGTGATCTTAGCTATATCTGTGACTCCATGTGCTATATGCATGCATATCTCGGCGGCATCTACCAGAAGTTTAATTGGCCGGTTCCTCTTCCTTCTGATCGTGCTCAGCCACTTCCTTCTACCGGCCCTCCATTCCCCGTCAGGACTCCTTCTTCTTTTCCACCTCCGCCATCTACTTCACAGACGGACCCTGATTTTGGTGGACATGATTCTGATGAGCAGTGACCCCTTTTGATGATGTCAAAAAGGGGAAGAGATATTTGGGGAGTTAGAGTTATTTCTGTGTTTATTTTCTATGTTATTTTAGGTTGTTGTTTTTCTACATGTATTTTTATTTATGGACATGTGTTATGGTTTTGAGGTTGGCATGAACCTCCTATCTTGTATGGACATTTTTTTCTTCAGTATGATATGGGAGTTATGTTTCTTATCTCAATGTGGCATATGTGATTGGTTGTATATTGTGTTTATGCTATTATTGACCCAATCATCTATTTTGGAGGATGGAAGTAATTTTGGATGGATGGAGGTAACCATGTATGCATACACTTTTGTATTTCTGGATCTTTGGTATGCATGGATGGTTGGCATATGTGTCATTTTCATACCCTATATATGCCTATGTTATGCATGTACATCTCTTTATCAGATTATTTTATATGCATGTGTTAAGGGGGAGCTTCACTTAAAGTCTCCACCCAAAATATTTGTAATAACTCCATATGTTTTGTCATCATCAAAAGGGGGAGATTGTTAGCCCAAAGGGCATTAGCCCGAAGTTTTGATGATAACAAGCCATATGTAGTTATGTTTTAATAAGTTTGTTTAAATGAGTTTCAGGTAAAAATCATAGGTTGATTGACGGCTCCAACACAAGACTCACACATTTGGAAGCCGCGAAGATTTGAATCCCAAAGCCCAGCATAATAGAAGAGCTCTAGGATCAAACAAGTTGAGAAGACTACTACAAGATTTGTATTTTTACATTTTCCATTTTAGTTAGGATTTATAGTCTATTTTGTCAAGACCGAGATGATAGAGATTGATAACTTTGGATTGTCACACACACACATTTGATATTGCTTCATGCTTACAAACAAAATTTTATTACAAAATTTCTTACCAAGTTTCGGAAAAACAAAGTTTGGAAAAATCGGTTTTTGGAAAAATAAGTTTTTGGAAAAACCGTTTTTGTTTAGAAAAAGAATTTTTATCAAAATAAAGTTCAAATCATTTTGGCGTTGATCTATGATCACACCCTGGTCTTTATAAGCCCTAGAACTCTAATTTGTATATACCCATCTAAAGAATTTTTATCAAAATTTTTATCTTCAAAAAACCCTTTCAAAAACCTGACTTTTGGCCTAGTCCGATCAAACGCACGGTCGACCGCTGGCAGAGCTGAACTGCTTTGTCGGTCGACCGGGCGGTCGACCGACATGCACCATTGTGCATGTGTGCACTTCAGTCGACCGACCGGTCGACCGAGAACAAGAGCAGTGCTCTCTGTTTTTCTCGGTCGACCGGATCGGTCGACCGACAGGGAGAACTCACTCTTTGTTTGGGACATCGGTCGACCGGCCCGGTCGACCACTTTCCAACGGTCGAAAATCTGACCGTTGGCGGTCGACCGGCCCGGTCGACCGACAGCAGTCAGAATCTGCTGACAGATTCCAACAACTATTTTTTTCTGATTTGATTTTTGTTGGGATCTCCCCTAATGAATCTCTTGGCCTTTTTAACTCAGTTTTCATCCCCTATAAATAGAGGGAGTGTTCTACAACTAAAACAACAAGATTTACAAGTTAAAGATCAAAAGTTTTCAAAAGTTTAGCCTTTTAGCAAAAAGCTTTCATTGAGCCAAATTTTCAATTCTTTTAGCTTGAAGCCTTCCTCTACTTCTCTTCTAGATTTGTGCACTACACAATCCCAAAAGTTTAATCTCCTCATCTTGATTGTAGGGTTGTGCAAGTGAGCCATTGTTTGTGGTCAAGTGTTGATCACCTTTTTCTTCATATTGAGAAGTTATAGAGGTTGCGGCCTCAGGCGAGCTAGTGAGCTCCTAGTTGGTGTTGCGGCACCGTGAGAGAGGACAAGTGTGTCCAAAGAGTTCTAGTGAGAACTTGTATAGACGATCCGGTAGGATCAAGCATAGTGGAAATCCTTCATCGTGTTGAAGGCGGGAACGTAGAGCAGTGGCTCGAACCTCGAAACATATTCTCGTGTTTGCGATTGTCCACTTATCTCTAAACTCTCTCTCTCTCTCTCCCCTTTACTTGCTCTATTATTTGTATACTCTCTTGCAAGTCATTTTATTATTGTTGCTTATTGTTAAATAGTTTTTAATCCGCATTATTTGTCACTTAGTATAGCCTTCACCTATTCACCCCCCCTCTAGGTGATTTCAGTCCCAAGTATTTGGGGTAGGCTACATGCACCAAAAGAGAATTATGCCGGATCGGATACATGGATCAGCTTTCTCCACTCATTCTTTCGAGCAATATGCCTTCACTAAGACCTTTAACCTCTATATCTTGTCTTATTACCTCCATCCATGTTTTCTTTGGTCTCCCCTGCACTCTTTTAACTTGCCCTAAATCGATACGCTCTACTCGTCAGACTGGTGCATCTGTAGGTCTATGTCGCACATGACCAAAGCATCATAGGCGGTTTTCTGTCATCTTCTCTTTTATAGATACTACATCTATCTTAGTACGAATATCCTCATTTCTCACCTTATCTCTCCGCGTTTACCACACATCCAACGAAGCATGCGCATTTCTGCTACACTCATCTTCTGGGCATGATGTCTCGTTGTACCCTAACATTTTGTGCCATATAACAAAGCTGGCCTAATAGCAGTTCGATAAAACTTTCCCTTCAGCTATAACGGAATATTACGATCACATAAAACTCCTATGCGATCCTCCATTTCAACCAGCCAGCTTCGATCCTATAGTTGACATCACTATCGATCTCTCCATCCTTTTAGATAATAGAACCCAAATACTTAAAATGATTGCTCATTGCTATTTCTTGTCCGTATAATCTTACAATACTATAATCTCAGATTCCATGTTTACTGAATTTACACTCCATATACTCTGTTTTGACCCTACTTAATCTAAAGCCTCAAGATTCTAGAGTTTGCCTCCATAACTCCAATTTGACATTTATCCCAGCTCTCATCTCATCGACTACGACAATATCATCAGCAAATAGCATACACTAGGGTATCTCATCCTAAATAGCTCTAGTAAGCTCATCCATCACTATGATAAATAAGAATGGACTTAATGCAGATCTTTAATGCAATCAAGTTGTGATAGAAAAATCACTTGTTATGCCTCCACAAGTTCTGACATTTGCCACTACTCCATCATACATATCATTGATTATGTCAATATATATGATAGAGACTCCCTTTTTCATTAATGTCCACCATAATACCTCTCTTGGCACCTTATCATAAGCTTTTTCTAAATCAATAAAGACCATATGCAAATTTCTTTTCCTCTCTCGAAATCGCTCTATAAGTTGACGAAGCAAATGAATAGCCTCTGTCGTCGATCGCCCCGGCATGAACCCAAATTGGTCATCTGATATTGTAAAATTCTGCCTTAACCTGTGTTCAATTACCCTTTATCAAAGCTTCATGGTATGACACATGAGTTTTATTCTACGATAGTTTGAACAACTCTGGATATCACCCTTGTTCTTATAGAAAGGTATTAAGGTACTTTTCCTCCACTCATTTGGCATTTTTTAGTTAGCCAGATCTTGTTAAAGAGGTTTGTTAGCCATCTCACGCCCACCTCTCCTAAGCATCTCCATACCTCAATAGGAATTCAATCCGGGCCAACAACTTTCCTTGACTTCGTTCTCTTCAAGGCCTCTTTAACTTCAGATTCGTTAATTCTGCGCAGATAATTATGGTTCATATCCTGACACTGAATGGTAAGGTCATTCAAGTCTTGACTAGAACTATCATTGAACAATTTGTCAAAATACTCTCTCCATCTTTCTTTAATTTCTTCATCTCGAACCAAAACCTTCTGATCCTCATCTTTAACATACCTCACAGTACATAAGTCTCTAGTCTTTCTCTCCCTTATTCGAGCAATTATATATATGTTCTTTTTAACCTCTTTGACGTCTAACTTCTCAGATACTTCTTTGTACACTTTAGCTCTTACATTCTGAACTATTTTCTTAGCCTCCTTCTTGGCTATCTTATACCTATCAAAACTCACTCCATCATAATTTTTCTTCAAATCTCTAATAGAGTCTTGTTTAATCTTAATGGCAGATTTTACCTCTTCATTCCACCATGATGTGTCCTTACATGGTGGAGCACCACCCCGTGACTCACCAAATACATCTTTAGCTACTCTTTTAATACAGCTGGCAATTTTGTTCCATGTTGTATTGGGATCATCTTGGGCTATCCAATCTGCTTAATATACTACTCGATCTGCAAAAACTCCTTGGTTACTTTCTTTTAGCCGCCACTATTTAATCTTAGGGTCTAACTTATGTTTAATCTTTCTAAATCTCCTTCTAATTCAGACATCTAAAATTAAGAGTCAATGTTGGGTTACTACACTCTCACCCGGTACTACCTTACAATCCATACAACAATCTCTATCTACTTTTCTACTTAAAAAGAAATTTATTTGGCTCGCACTTGATCCACTTCTAAAAGTGATCAAGTGAGACTCTCTCTTCCTAAACTAAGTATTCGCTAAGATTAAATCATATGATAAAGCAAAATTTAGAATCGAGTTACTGTAGGCTGTCTAAAAATTAATGAGGACAAGTCAACAAAAAGCAAAGTCCAAACTCCAGACGCAGGGCTAATCATAGCTATCACTGCAATACCAAGGCGCGAGGGTCGAAACCCGCGTCTCAGCATCACTGCGGTACCAAGGCGCGAGGGTCGAAACCCGCGTCTCGGCATCACTACAGCACCAAGGCGCGAGGGTCAAAACCCGCGTCTCAGCATCACTGCGGCACCAAGGCGCGAGGGTCGAAACCCGCGTCTCGGTATCACTGCAGCACCAAGGCGCGAGGGTCAAAACCCGCGTCTCAGTTGTAACTGGCCTTGTTATGGGGTCAATCACGGCCCACATAACAAGGAAGTTAACCCCTATTATGGAGCATTTTTAGGGGGCACGTTCACCTCTGGAACCTCTATAAATAACCCCTCTTGCTATTGAGAAGGGGTCGGTTGGTTGATTAGATAATTCTTGGAGAGAAACTTGGCCCGTGAGCTATAGAAGCCCCAAGACTTCCACCAAAAAGAAAGAGAGTCTAGCTCTTCAAACAACTTGCTGCGTACAGGTTGAACTTGCTTATAATCTCTTGGAGATTCTTGGTCAACCGGAGCTGTGTCACTCCATCGACCATCCAAAGAGAAGATCCCCAAAAGTTCTTGACGTTCACCCAGTCAACGAAAAATAAGATTCACTTTCCATCGCTACCTGAAAAACCCAGCATTAAACAAAGGGGAGATTCAAGTCTCAACATCTTCCCTCTCTTGTAATTGGAGTGTAAATCCATTGTAATCTTTCAATTGATTCAAGAAAATTTTACAAGGAACCCTATTCTCCCGTGAAACAAGAGATGGCGACTCCGCTGGGGACTACTTTCGTTACTGACGAGCAAGTGGTGGCGCAAGGTGACGTCATCTACAAGGGGAAAACGGTTGAATCACTCATCGTAGAATTTGACCAAGCAAAGTATGAAGAGTTCCTCTCTTCCGGCTCTAGGAGCCCAAAGGCCCGAGCCTACCGCAGGGTCTCTATGGGGATTTATCCCAAAATCTGCTCTGAGATTCTCTCAGACGCGACTCCTGTGAAGGAGGTCGTGGCTAAACGCGTCAGGCGTATTGCTCGCACCAACGTCTTTCAGGAGACCCGCGTGGTCAACCTTTCTGGTGTCCCGCCAGTCTATCCTCTTCCTCAGCACCAGGTCGTCGGGGGTTCCCTTCAACCTCACGACGCAACCGGAACGCTGAATGGCGGCAGAGGAGGCGTGCGCGCCAATTACAAGTTGGAACAACTGATTGTCCAACAGAGGCAGAACGCAAGGTTGAGACCAGCGTCCCTTCTGCACCACATCCAACACGTGAAGTCCTCGTTTGGCAACCCAAATGTGAGGTTCACCAGGCTAGCTCTTCTGAAGCCCCATTCCCCAGACGCCAATGCGAAGCTCGCGCACCTTGTCAAGCACAAGAGGCACGTGCCTCTAGGCGCGGGGCCCAGCAGCCCTGCATTCCTCAAGCGTATCTGTTCAGACGCGATAATCAGCAGCACAAAAGATGCGTCTCTTATCAGCAGAGACGCCAGACTCGCGTTTCGAGGCCACGACGCAAGAACTGCGTCTCAGAACCTTGCAACTCAGCTGTGCGGCCTCAGCATTGCGAGGCCAATCTCTTTGATCCCCCTCCCACAGATCTAAGGGATTATTTGACAAGGAAGAGAAGTGCTAGTCGAATCACTTCGTCGTGTTGCTGTGAACGGCTTATCACAATGCTCTCTGAGTACCGTTGCAGTTCAGGTGCAAACCAGTAATCTCTAGCTAGACAGCTGACCCTGATTCCCCGATCAGTAAAAAGAAATCGTTCCCATAGAAGGAGAATTTTCTCTAATGCTGAATATCCTGAGCTCACTGCAAACATGACGAGCAGGAGTAGGGGAAAGCAACCTGCGGTCAGCTCTGATGATGAGTCTGACACAGAACCGGAAGGAGTGTACCGACACACTCGCACCCGGACTGAGGCGATCCCCTCGATTAACTACAACGCCCTGGCTCGGAGCGTTGAGATAAATGACTCGCATTCCGCTATTGCAGAGTCACAGGCTTCAAACTCTTCTATAGAGAAGGAGGCCTTTATATATATGACAAGCACTCATGAGGAGACAGTTAGGCGCTTGGAGTAGCAAGCCAGGTCCAGAAGGAACAATTCGAGATGATTCGTGCTCAGCAAGAATCTATCGACTCCCTCAAGCAGATGCTCATACAGTTGCTTGAAGACAAGAGGAAATCAACCGACAAAGCCTCTTCTAAAAAGTCTAAAGGCAAATGAAAAGAGGGAGAAAGCTCATCTTCTGTACATATTTAGGAGAAAGAGCAATCTACTTCTGGCTCGTCTGAATCCTCACCTCAAGATCAAGACGACCGAGACCAGGGAAGGGTTCATTCTAAAAGAATGAGTCATTTGGAGCAGCGCCTTGAGGCCCTTACCAACCGGAAAGGCCTGCAAGAAGCAGGAGTGGTTCGGCCATATCCGACCGAGTGGAACCTTGTTCCATACCCTCCCAACTTCAAGGCTCCGAGCCTCCAAGCATTTGATGGTAAAGGGTCACCGAACTAACATATCTACTACTTCAAGTCTCAAACAGGGAATGTGGTAGGTAATGATGCCATTCTGGCACGCTTGTTCATCGGCACCCTAAAAGGGCTTGTCTTTGAATGGTTCATGAAGCTCCCAGAGGGCTCCATCAAGAATTAGGACGATTTGGAGAAGCTCTTCCTAACGTGCTTCTTTGAAGATGACTCGGAGGTCGCCATGCCAACTCTTTTGGCCACCAAGCAGCGAAAGGGGGAATCCGTCAAGTCATTCATAGAAAGATTTTAGAATGTAGCACTCCGATGTCCAAGTGGTATGACCCAGGTCACCCTGGTGCAAACATGTCGCCACAATCTACAAACTTCGCTCCTCGCCCAAATAGGAGTTGCCGAAAGCCGCACCTGAAAACAATTGATCAACAAGGTGAACAGGCTGAAAAAATTGTCGCCCGGGTCAGGGCAGAAGAAAACAAACCCAGACCTGAAAGGTCAACAAGGCGTGTGCCGGATACATCCCTCCAAGCAAAAAGGAAGAATAACTTGGCGACAGAGACCAAATCCCCCGTCAAACCTCAACCGGTCAAGGGAAGTGGCTCTTCAAGTCAACCGCGCGCCAGCAAGCAGTATTCCTTCAAGGACGAACATGTTGACTCGCTGTTTAAGTTACTTAACAAGAGCAACAGACTGAAGCTTTCTGAAGCTAGACGCCCTGAAGAAGTCGGTAAAACCGATAGTCCCAACTACTGCTTGTATCATAGGATGCTGGGACACCCCACCAAGAGCTGTTATGTCTTCAAGGACATCCTTCAGGCTTTGATTGACGCAGAGGTATTAAAACTCCGTCCAGAGCAGAAAAAAGTAACAGCCAATATGACATCATTCCTCCAGTTTGGAAAACAACCTCCAACACCCTCTGGAGTAGTCCCCATCCCAAGGGGGGAGCTAAGGATGGTCAACATAGACCCTCATCAGCAGCAAGAGAAGGGTCTTGTACCTGTTCCCACACCTCGGGAAGAAGTCATGTGGGTTCATCCCGACCTTGTGGATGGCCAGCAATGGACCACTGTGACTAGCAGAAAGTCAAAAGGCAAAACTAAAGCTTCATCATGTAATGTGGTATATGCCTCTTCTCGGAAAGCGGAAACTACTGATGTTCCCTCGCTGACTGATTCAGAAGAGGAGATGATAGCTCTGGCCACAGAACCCAACCAACTTGTGGCGGAAACCCGTTCGGGTCAGTCATATTTGAAAAAGTATGACGAATTAGCGGCAACTCCTCCAAAACCCGCTATAAAGTCAGCCAAGCCCTCCACAAAACTACCTGTGGAGAAACAGAAAGAGCTTCGGTTTTCCAAAATTCTCACGAAAGACATCGCGGAAGGATCCACAACACCTTACCGCTTTGATGTCCTGACTCAATTGGCCAATATCCCGGCCCGAATTACTCTTTATAAGCTCCTCAGGCTAACGAAGTCAACCAGAGAAGCTTTACAAGAGGCTCTAACTAATACTGTGGTTTTCATGACCCAGGTACCGATTCGGCCACAGGATGGAGATGCAAAGGATTGTCTCCATGCCTCCCAAAATGCTCCCTGCATCACCTTCACAGCAGAAGATATGCAGGTCAAAGGGAAACATGATCGACTCCTGTACTTCACGGGGTATATTGGTTCATCTGAAGTAAGCCGCATTCAGGTGGATCCCGGGTCCGCATTGAGCATTATGCCTCGCCGTGTCATGCAACATCTGGGGATTCCTACTCACCGTTTGAGTGCTACCCAGACTACCATTTATGGGTTCAATGCCAATGGTACCCGTCCAATGGGGAAGATCAAGCTCAAATGCCAGATCGGGGACTTAAAATCGGAAGTGACATGCTACGTGATCGATGCCGACACTTCCTACAATTTGCTGTTGGGACGACCATGGATTCATCGTAATTCTATCGTTCCCTCCACTCTCCACCAAGTCATGAAATACATTGACGGGAGTAGAAAGGTGCGAACGTTGATTGCCGAAAGGCATCCGTTCAAGAGAGTTGAGAATTATTTCACAGATTCTCTCCTGTATCAGGACTCTGTGGAAACAGATGAAATCCCGCAACCAGAGGAGCCAGCTCGGGTAATGAAGCCGACACCGAGCCGGAAAAAAAAGAGTGCATGTGGGAACTAGATCCACTTATAACGAGCACTAATAAGCTCGATGTTGATAACACCGCCGATGATGTAGGCGGATGGTATATTAATGAAGAATTAGATTTGGCTATTTCTCTGTGTTCGCTTCTGATTCAGTGCCGTCAGACACTAGTACCGAAGTGGATGATGACCTCTGGTCGGCAATGGATGCTTTGATATCATTGCATGTACCAGTGAAATCGTCCTTCGAAACATACCGAGATGCCGGTAATGCGCAAGAATCCATATTCATGGTTCCAGCAAGACGGAAAGGCCAAAAACCAATTCTTTTCGGGCGAATTAAGTCCGAACCAATGCCCCGTGAAGAATCAGAAAGCGAGAAGGAACCCCCTCAGTTCGGTCATTATGAGCCAAATGCACTCAGAATGATGGATGGGGTATGATCTGACAAATGGTCCAGGATTGAATTTCGGCAAAGGAAGGAGAACACTACTCCGATCTTGTGTGCCAAAAGGGAAAACCCCTGATTATTATCATCAGACTCGCAGGGGGTTGAGTTATGTGTCAACCCCGATCCCATTAGCCTCTGACTCTGAAGAGTCATTAGGCCATGATTACTCATCGGGCACGTCATCGTGGGAGTCAGATATTAGTGTCGGCAACATCTTCGAAGAACTTTCAGTAAATATGGTTTCAACAAGCCACCTGGACGACGGAGATGAAGAAATGATCCAATCCGATACAGATCCTTGGATCAAGCACTTAAATGCTCTTTGGGATACTCGCTTTGAACAGCGCAACCCACCCACAGAAGATAATGTTGTTCAGATCAATCTGGGAGATGAGGCTAATCCTAAGCCCATCTTTATAAGCGAAGGCCTGTCACCTTCTGAGAAAAAGGATCTAATATCTCTTGTACAAGAATATATAGATGACTTCGCCTGGAATTATGAGGACATGCCTGGACTTGATCCTCGAGTGGCTATACATCGCCTCAACATTAATACGGACGTAAAGTCGGTCAAACAACAACAGCGACGGTTCCGTCCAGAAGTAATGGAGGCAATTCAATCAGAAGTCAGAAAGCTTATAGACTCTGGTTTCATTAGGGAAGAACAACATCCTGATTGGGTAGCCAACATCGTCCCCGTTGCTAAAAAGAACGAAAGATCTAGATCTGCATTGATTTTCGTGATCTAAACGAGGCCTGTCCCAAGAACGAATTCTCACTTCCAATCACAGATGTCATGATTGACAATACGTGTGGATTCGAGCGAATGTCCTTCATAGATGGATTTTCAGGATATAATCAAATCAAAATGTATCCTGACGACGAAAAACATACCTCTTTCAGGATACCACTGGGGTATACTGCTACACCGTCATGCCCTTCGGACTAAAGAATGCAGGGGCGACATATCAAAGGGCCATGAATGCCATTTTCCACGAACACATGCGCAAAACGGTGGAATGCTATGTTGACGACATCACAGTAAAAAGCCGCGCTAAAGGTGATCATATAACTAATTTAAAGGTTGTCTTCGACATCATGCGGGCCCATCAATTGAAGATGAACCCCACCAAATCCTTCCTGGGGGTGGCCAGTGAAAAATTCCTAGGATTTGTCGTAACCTCCACGGAGATTCATTTGGACCCGGAAAAGGTTCGCGCTATCCAGGAGATGCAACCTCCGAGAAACCTCAAGGAGCTCAGGGGATCCCTTTACCAAATTAATGAAGAAGGGTGTTTCGTTCATTTGGGACAGCGCTTGCCAGCAAGCATTTGAGGAAATTAAACAGTACCTCACACAACCGCCAGTCCTTACAGCTCCGGTGTCTGAAAAACCTTTCCTGATATACGTCTGAGCGATGGATCATTCTTTAGGAGCTTTACTAGCTCAGAACGATGATCAAAGACGAGAGCAAGCAATCTACTATTTGAGTAGAACAATGATCGGGGCCGAACATCGGTATAACCCGATCGAGAAGGAATGTTTGGCATTGGTGTTCGCTGTTCAGAAAATGTGACACTATTTGGTAGGCCAAACCATAAATGTCATATCAAAAGTCAACCCCTTGAGGTTACTCATGACAAAGCCGTCATCGTTAAACGGCCGGCTGGCAAAATGGGCCATACTGCTATCCCAATATGAGATGCGCTTTTTACCACAAAAAGCCGTGAAGGGACAAGCGATAGCAGACTTCCTGGCTGAACATCCAGATCCGAGGGCAGCCAAACTTTGCGAGGATCTCCCAGATGAGGTCTTGAAGTCTGCTTGACCCAGATATCCTTCGAAAGGCAAGTGTGGCAACTTTTCTTTGACGGTGCATCGAGAACAAACCCAAAAGGACATATAGTAGCGGGAGTAGGGGTAGTACTCGTATCCCCACAGAACTATGTGATTCCTCGAGTCATCTCATTAACCGAGCCTTGTTCCAACAATGTAGCGAAGTACAATGCCCTCTTGATTGGGATGCAACTCGCCGATGAAATTGGCGTCAAAAATCTCGAGGCATATGGTGACTCTAAACTTATCATCAGCCATGTTCGTGGGGAGTACGAAGTCAAACATGAAGATCTAGTACCCTATTACAATGCAACTGTCCACATGGCCGAGAGTTTACAACCTGCTACATTGACCATGTACCACGCAAGCAAAATGTGCATGCAGATGCACTGGCGTCCCTCGCTGCCTCCTTAGCTCTTCCAGCTGGAGCGGTAGAGAAAATATTTATCCACAGCCTCGACTCGTATTGCCCGAGAATTGCTCCTGAGGATCACCAGAAGCTAACGAGAGATCGTCAAGTCAAAGAAGCTCTCGAGTTGTCAACCGGTCCAAAGCCTAGAGACTGGCGATTCCCTTACATCAATTATGTATTGTACGGCATCCTGCCTGAGGACACCAAAGAAGCAGCTGCTATTAGAAGGAAAGCTCCCAAATTCTACTATAATACGATCACACGAACATTGTATCGTCGATCGCATGATGGGATCTTGTTTCGCTGCTTATCGCAAAAAGAAGCACAGGAGGTATTGAAAGAAGCCCATGACGGCATGTGTGGAGCCCATCAACCTGGCCCAAAACTTGCAAGTCGACTCTAAAGGTTGGGATATTATTGGCCTAAGATGATCGCTGACGCCATCACCTATGCCAAAAGATGTCACGCCTGCCAAGTGCATGGTGATTTCATCCATCAAGCACTAGGGTACCTTCACTCTACAACCTCTACCTGGCCATTTGAGATGTGGGGGATGGATGTAGTAGGCCTTATCAGCCCACCATCATCAAAAGGACATCGATTTATTTTAGCCATAACCGATTACTTCTCCAAATGGGCTGAGGCCATTCCTTTGAAGGAGGTAAAGTTATCTGGTGTGATCAAGTTTGTTAAACATCACGTCATTTACCGTTTTGGTGTACCTCGGTGAATCGTCCATGACAATGGACCCCAGTTCGTCAGTCAGGCTTTCCAGAAGTTCTGCGCTAAGTTCAGAATCTAGAGTGTGTCCTCAACGGCATACTACCCTGCCGCTAATGGTCTCGCAGAAGCTTTCAATAAGACCATTGGCAAGCTTCTCAAGAAATTTGTCTCCAAAAGTCAGTGTGACTGGGACGACAAGCTAGGTGAATGCTTATAGGCCTATCGCACAACTGTTCGAACCCAACTAAAGCTGGGTGTGAAGCCGTGCTTCCACTGGAAATCCAAATTCCATCTCTACGCGTCGCCTTGACAGCGGAGATGACAAATGAGGAGAAGTATCGACAGCGACTCCAAGAATTGGAGGCCTTAGATGATAAACGTCTGCAGGCCCAACAACAAATCGAGCTCTACCAAGCCCGGATTACCAGAGCCTTCAATAAGAAAGTTAAGGTGCGAACTTTCAAGAAAGGTGACCTTGTCTTAGCCGTCAGAAGACCTATGGTGATGACACATAAGACAAAAGGAAAATTCAAGCCCAAATAGGAAGGACCATTTGTAGTAGAGTCAGTCTACTCAAATGGAGCATATCGCCTCATAACTTCAAATGGCGATACACTAATGATACCGATCAACGGTAAATTCCTGAAGAAGTACTATCCTTAATAGTACTCTTCCGCTGATCAAGTTAAAATTACACCTCTGATCAAAGCTCTAGATCCAAGAAAAGTTTCTTTCCTTTATTAGGTCACATCACGGTAGATCGGTGACAATCTAATCGAGTACTAACTGAACCATGATGCATGATGTAAATATTGATAAAGAAACGAAAGGCGAAACTTGGGTTTTAATATTGCTCTCTTCAGTAACGTCCGACGCCTCCGACAGCTAAGGACAGAGGAAAATGTTGACTTCTAAGCCCAACATAAGTCTTCGACAACTCACTATGCTGAGGGGAATAGCATGGCTAGCCCAACTCAAACGGTAGTTCGTAAAGGCACCTCAAATCCGTTGATAGCTGAGGGTTTGCTAAAAATCCTAAGTGGACTAGTTCCACTCTTTCCTCCAAAATTCCTTACCAATTCTCATACACAGAATGGTAGGTCTATAAAATACAATCATTGCTACGTTAACACTATACCTCTGGTAATGAAAATTTTCAATACTCCCTATCGAGTACAAACCTTGCTTGTCACTTCTCATCAGTAGAATGACAGGTCCTCAAATTGCTCCTATCACGAGTCAATTTCTGTCAAGTTAATACCACACCTCTGACAAATTACTGTTAAGTTCAAATTACACTTCTAACAGTAATCAAGTTGCTGCCAAGTTCAATATGATACCTCTGACAGTCATTTTCCTTTAGACTTCCATATCGAAGCTGAAATGAACGATGCTAAGTTTGACACCACACCTCTAGCGTCCAAGTCATTGCTAAGTTTAACAATACACTTAAGGCCATGACTTTCCCTCGAACTTCCTTGTCAAAGTCGAGATGACCAATGCCAAGTTCAAAATTACACCTCTAGAATTACCCTCGCTGCCAAGTTAAACATCACACCTATGACAGTGACACTTTCAGTTTTCCCAAGTGAAGCTGTAACACTCTTGAGTCAAGTTAATATTACACCTCTGACTCACACCCTTGTCAAGTTAACATCACACTTCTGACAAGACTTAATTCAACCCGTTAAGTTAATATCACACCTCTAACGGTAAAATTTTCCTAGATCCCCCGCGAATCTAGTCTCACTTGTTATTCTCGTCAATAGAATACAAGTCCACCTAAAAGCATTGTTAGGTTAATATTACACCATTAACAGTGTTTTCATTAAATCCCCAGCTGGGTCTTAATCAAGTTAATCCCGAACCTCTGATAAAACTCATCCTCCCTGGGGGTACAAATTCCACCTGTCACTCTCCTTTATGGATTTACAGGTCCACAAGAATTATTTATTTTTGTCAAGTTAATATCACACCTCTAACAGCACAGTTGAATTTCCTGAAACAGGATTTTTCTACAAACTTTGACTCGTTAAGTTTGTTATCATCTTTTTAGCGAGCCGAAGATCTTTTACTTCTATTCGTCTGACTTTCAATACAAAAAGGGAGTTCAAGACAGTAGAAGGAAACAAAACAAAAGTGTCGCTTTTATTTATATCCAACATATGAAAGTGATACAAGACGCTCTCTTATACAATAAGATTGAGTGTTACAATAAAGGAGTACAAAGAAGTCCCTCTCTCTCAAAGGTTGCACTCACTCCTTGAAGCTTCTCACCACTCCAAGTACAAGGTGTTTGGAAGGGCGCCAAAGAAGGGTTGAGCACTGTGATGACGATCGGAGGCTGATTACGTCACCATGCATGACGTAAACATCGAAGAAGCCCCTCGTTGACCAAGAACAATGGTGTTTCTTGAGGTCGAAATGCAGCAGAACCTTCTGATCCCGCCTGACCAACCGATGTAGGCCATGATCCTTCGTTGATGAACATCTCTACCACCAGAAAGTCATCTAATGAATATGAACTTTTCGTCGATGTCACTTTGAGGTAAGATTGGTGAAGGGAGGATTCGAGACCTTACAGGTAACGTCCTCTTTCCAGTGACCTGCAAGAGGACCATACCCACCACCATATCCACCGCCATACCCACTGTGACCATGGCATGCCCGGAAGCATGACTGGTGCATCGTGTCCAATGAGGTCTCGGCGGATGTTAAATTCTCGTCTCCCATAAACAGGAGCCATGACTTCTTCTCCAATGGTCGACCATCGAACAGGTTCGCTGGCCGAAATATTCTCCCAGGGGCCCAGCGAATATGCGAAAGGATGATTGAGGCTACCTGCTAGAAGTAAAAACCAGGAGATTAGAATCCTGAAACAGAAAGATTGAAGAACAGATGCGGCAATGACTGTAAACTTCAGACGCGGGGATGACCCACGCAGCAAGTCAAAATTATGTTGTGGACTTCAAGTATACACAGACTTGGACGCGGTCTAATTTTTAAAACCTGCGTCTAAATATAAGACGCGAAGAGAATCAGACGTAAAATTGCCACATCCTTGTTTAATAAACAAGGGTTGCTACATTCAAGTCTGAAGCCTTCAGCCTAAGTTAAAGTCCTTCTAAGTCAACAGCCTCAAACGCGAGCTCTGTATGTAAAGCTCGCAGTCTAGGTGTAAAGTCCATTACACTCGCGTCCAGGGGATTTGGAGTCAGAATTCAGACTCAATCAACTCGCACCTCATCAGGAAGTCTAAAAGGCGCAACTTTCAAATGATGGGCGCACCAGTCAGACTTCAAGAGAAGGTCAAGGAGATGAATCTCTTCAAGGGACAGCAAAATTGAAACTCAGTCAGGCCGAGTATTTCATGGCGGACAAGTAATTCCTACCCGCAGAATAACCCTTTAAAGGTTGAACTTTCTGCACCAAGGAGCGAACATAAAAGGTACTCAAAGAGACGCATTTTGATCTTGAAATCACTTGACAGTGATAATGTTCTGGAGAGATTAAAGAAAAGCATGAAAGCTTTGGGTCGTCGTCATCCATGGGGGCAAATCCCATTGAAGGAAGAAGATGAAGTCCTTGAAGGAAGAAGATGAAGTCCCTCAGAGCGCCTGCTCTCGAGGGAAAACAGTCTAAGTAATGGACTGTTAAGGGGGTGAGGCCTATTTATAGGCAACCCATAAAGCCAGTAATTAATGGCGCACTAATCAGAGCCATCGGCCTTAATTCTCGTACAAATGTCAAAGCCCAATGAAGGGCTGACGCGTGGATCGTCGCTTCGGGAAGCAGCGAAGACGCAGACCTCCAACCGTCAACGCTGACTTGGCATTTAAAGACATTAACGTCTAAGCCCAATGAAGGGCTGACGCGTGGACTGCCGCTTCAGGAAACATCGGAGAACACGAGTCCCCAATCGTCAATGCCGATTTGACATTTAAAGATCTAACAAGATCTTTAAGACGAGCTGCATGTAACGCCTGGGAAGTTGCACCAAACGCAGGCCCAAGAGCCGCGTCCTGAAACTTGCGTCCCTTTGTGAATTCGAAGGCGGCGTCCTTCTCATTCATGTTAAGAGATTCGTAATCGCGTCCCTGGGAGTTGTTCAGAGCCGCGTCCCCTCAACAAATGGGGCCCATTCCGAGATCGCGCCTTGAAGTCACATAAAACTTGAAAGCTGCGTTCCTAGACTTGCGTCTTCAACAGGGAAGGCCTATGTCATTTACAGGGATCTTGGAACTGCGTCTCCATTGCGAGACTACAAATGTGTTCTTATAATAAACTCAATATAATTTGAGTTTGCACCTTGTCAAGGGTCCAGAGACGCGTTTCTACTAAGACAGTGCTGCGTCCCCATCAATCAGCTGAATTCCATGCATCAGTCCTGAGGAGCTTAAGGACCGCGTCCTCACTGCATCCTGAACTCTGCGTTCGGATAGAATTAAGGGCTGCGTCTAGGGAGCTGCGTCCTTTCATAATCAAAGCCGCGTCTTTCGCGCAAGCTTGAACGGTCAGAGTCGCGTTTCCAGGACCGCGTCTCCACTATAATCAGAGCCGCGTTTCGCCCAAGAACTCAGCTCAGCCTGAGTTTATTATTCATGGCCAGTCAAGAATTATAATCAAAGACTGCGGTTAGGAAATTGAATTCATATACAGTGAAACAATGAAGATGGAGCAAAATTCTAAAGACTTTTATTATTTGATCTAAAAATGATAAAAGTAATACAAACGCTCTCGACGAATAGAGTGTTCTTTTTTACAAACAAAAAAAAAGGAAGGAGGCTAATAATCTTGATTCGCCAAAGAACGGATTTGTTCTCGGAGACGATACATCTCGTGCTGACGCGCTTTCTCAGCCTCCATAAGAGCTTGGACCCGCAACTCCTCCTCAGACAGAAATTTTCTCGCAGCTAGCTGTGCTTGAAGAGACTCTAGTTTGGAGGAATGAGCAGAAAGGTTCTCCTCAGCCTGTATCTTGGCAGTTTCCAGCTCCACCAGCTTCTTCCTAGCAGCAGCAAGCTTCTGCTCATTTACCTCAATCAAGGCTTCTGCCTTGGCTATGGTAGCTCGAGCCGTGGCAATAACCTGCTCTGCGCTCTGTATGACGATTTCAGATTCCTTGAATCGCCGATCAGCTTTTGGTGGTTAGCTTGGAAATGCTGGAGATGGCGGGTCTCTTCAGATATTTATTCCTCCATCTCCTTTCGCTCATGTTCCTGAGCGGCAAGAAGCTTATTCAAGGTTGTCCGAGTCTCATCTATTGAGTCAGCATTTTCCAGGGACTTGAGCTCTTTCAGATCGCTTCCCAGCTGCTCCACCAGCATCAGGCATGCCCTAGCCTGTGAGGGACCCCAGTATGACTAATGTTCTCGATCTGATTTTCAAGAAGTATTCGGGCAAACTCGAAAGAGCTACCCCCAGAAAGAATGAGGTCAATACATGATCGCATGGAAGCAAAAAATTGCTGCACTATTTGACGTGCCAGCTCCTCCATGATGTCATTGGCTGGAGAGAACTCTGCTGATGTGCTCCCGGATCCTCTTTCCATTATAGGGCGAGAGACGGGAATCAATTCATCTTGCGCAGGAGTAAGGCCGACAACAGGCTCCAGGTACTGAGAGGGTCGCCGACACTTCCGGGGCGGTTATTGTTGTAGCAGCCTCCACGGTGACTGAAGTAACAGCAAACCTGACCTCTTCGGGTTCCTCGGTCGAGGTTTGAATTGTACTGCCTTCTGGATCAACGTTAGCTGCAAGATCCTCTACCTGAGCTCCCTCAGCACTCTCTGCAAATCACCAAAACGTCAACCATGACAATGAAAAGGAGGATATTCAATGCATCAGTATTCTCTTACCAAGCTGAGGATTCGAAGATGGAGAATTCCTGGGCAGATCTTGTAGGGTTGAGGCCTCCCCAACTTCGATAATTGCCCTCTCTTGAGGCATTTCAGTAGTAGGAGCCTCAACGCCCTCCTGCTGGGCCAGCTCTTGTATCATTTCCTCGATATGGGAGGAAGTTGCAGCCTCACTGTCAACGGCCAGCCCTATAGCACAAAGTTAAAAGGAAACATCAGAACCTTTCCCTAGCTAAAAGAGAAGCCGGGTCAAAAAAAGACAACGAGAGTACCTTCAGCAGCAGCGATTGTTGCTATTGGCGAAACCGTCACAGGGTCACACCTTGTATCCTTCCTCTGAAATATGCGAGAATTTACTTGGATCCGGAAGAGTGGGTTCATTGCCAAAATCGACTTCATCGCCCGAATAATTCATACTCTCCGGACGACGAAGACGATAGTGCAACACAAGAGGCCTCGGCAGTCGAGACCTTGCCACCAAGTACCCCAGTAGTAGGGCTGGGATCGACTACCCGCGAGCTGGGCATCAATACAGTAGGAGACCCAGGCTGTTACTCCTCATCCCTCCTCTCTTGAACTGAAGAAGACCCTGGCTGAGTTGAGACCCCTGGAATCTCAACATCATCCCTTCCCACCACGTCAACCTCGAGTTGCTCCGCCTCTTCAGTTGTAGCGGGTTCATCTGCAAGCTCCCCTTCTTCTAAGATCACGGGGCCCCTGCTGCGTAGTCCACGAGGACGAAGAAGGGGGATTTCTTCTTCCTCCTCTTCTTCCTCCCCCTGCTCCTCAACACCAGAAGGGACGGCCTCGGACATTGAAGCTTCAGCCCCCGAGTCTTTCCTAACCTTCTTCAGAGTAGGCTCAACTTTGGAAGCAGAGCCATGGGGACGTTTGGACACAGCCTGTCGATGCTTTTTAGTAGGCTGTTCCTTGGGTGCTGCTGCTCTCGGTTCCACCCTGTCTCCCCTCTTGCCTCTTTCTCAGCTGCCCGGTATTCATTGATGCTTCGCGCGCGTTTGTTGGACACCAATTTGTCCTCATAAGACGCTTTAATGCTCTTGATATATGAGTGATTTATTGAGTAATCAGGCATCTTGCTAGCCTGAAAATACCAAGTGCAGAAACTGAGGCTCGTGTAGTAGTTGGGCGTCTTGTGAGGCAAGCTGAAAATAGCTTTTGTCCCCCCAGCCACACTGTAATAGAGGCCCGAGCACCTTCAAATAAATTCCGCTGAAGGAGAGTTTGGCATTGGGATTACCGACATACAGTTGATCATAACCGAATTGTCGGGCAAAACGGTTCGGCATATAGGGCTCGATTGTGCATGAGTTCCTTTGCCGAAAGATCAGATACCCGGGTCTGATATTAATCAGCCACCAGAAGACTCCTGATGGCAACCTTGTGAAGTCGTCCGTTCCCACAAGGTCAGCAAATTTATCCCCATAAGATGCACCGGTAAGCTCGGGGAAGCAGCGGTCGAGATGATAGTTCGAACTGTTCAGAATACTTTTCCGAACATAGAACATATAATAACAAGACCAGCTGGAGTTCTCCAGCTTCTGCACAAATGGGACAAACCCCTCGAATTGAGACACCGGCGTCATCAGTGAAGGGCAGTGCATAACGTACCATGCCATCAGGTACGTGTATGGAAGCTCAATCCTGAGGTTAGGGGTCTTCACTCTTGGCCTCCCCTTCAAATCAACTTCTGGTCTACCTTGAGAGTCAACGATGGCCTCCACCTTGCACAGGCTTTGAACCAGAGCCCGTAACCCACTTTGGATTCCAGCCGCCATTGCTGGAAGGAGGGCGATAGACCTGCCATAGGCCAACAAGACCGTCGGGTACACCACATCGGCGACAATCACTTCATGCAGCAGTGTCGGCACTACGCAGCGCTTCAGCCACAGCATGAGAAAGCCCGCCAGTAGCGCCCGGTCAGAAATGGGCACCCGAGCTTGATGATGAAAACTTTCAAAAACCGTATCAGGTTTGAAAGTGTCTTCATTCGACTCCGTGGTGTAAAAACTCATAGAGGCGTCAATCCTCTTAGCGATTTCTTCGTCAGTACTAGGAGCCAGAATGGTCACTGAGTGATCTTTCTCATTTATACCATTAAACAGGTAGCTCGTCCAAGACATCTGTTTGACGCCCCCGGTCCTTCAGGAGGTTATTTGCCCGCAGATATGGAAGTGACACAACACTTCCCAGTAGGTCTCGTATATCTGAGGGCACTCCTTCTTCAAGAGATTAAGCTCTTCAGAAGTTGGAACATATTCTTCATAAGGGGCGTCTCCCATAACCAGCCCCGAAACTTCATATAGCTCATGGAGGGCGAGCCCCATCTCTCCAGCCGGAGTGAAGAATGTCCCCGTCAAAGGGTTATAGTGCTCCAGGATCCCATAGAAATTATGGGAACTTTGCGGGATGCCATACTGCACAGCCCTGACCGCATGATACAGCCCTACCTATTCCAGCAGAGCTCCGAGTTCGACGAGGACAAATCCCACCATCTTACCCCACTAGGACTTGTCGGAAGAATGGACCCACCCGAGCGGGCGGAAGTCAACGGGAAAATCACCCCTTACCTTCATGAATTGATTGATGAAGGTAGTGCCAAGCCGAGGGATTTCCCCTATTGGGTACTCAGATCTGATCAATCTAGGAAATAAACCGAAAACCTCTTTCCCGTGACCACCAGAATGTATTTTTTTGGCGCCTAGTATACCAAGAGAGACACCGGAGGCAGATCGGGTAAGGTCCCATTCCATTGCACGGTGGACAGACATGTGCTGGAGATAGGATAGGGGATACATCCTCTCCATATTGGGAAGAAAGAATTTCCTATCCCCTATCTGGCGAAGCCACTTGTAATCGCCGTCATGCAAGGCACTACCACCCTCATCAATGTTGTCTCCAAAGAAGAAGACGAGTTTCTTTAACGGAGTACGCGAATCCGTCTCAAACACTCCGTCGGTGATAATTTCCCGGAATGTCCTCATGCTGATCTTAGAGATCTTCTCCCTTCACTCCTTCGACTTATCAGTAGTCACAGGAGCAGTCTTCTGCAACACGAAGGTTAGATTGTGGTTAGCACCACCTACGTGCCCGCAGTGACACTTTTTGGATAGAGGGTTGGAGGAATATCGCACTGCAAAAGAGAATAACATTTGATCAGAAATCTGAAAGAAAATGATTAAGTGTTTTGCAACTCAAACGCAGAAATGAACCCAGACGCGGAGATCATTAAAATCTACGTCCAGATCCCAAGATCGCAAGGCTAGCATGGAGCCCGCGTTTTAAAAATCCAGAACTTAAGAAAATTTCTAAGTATCGGACTCGGACGCAAGATTCATTAAGACCAGCGTCTGATCTCAAAGACGCAAGAGTTGTAAGAAATCTGCGTCTGAATCCCTCGCACTTAGAAATATTCTAAGTATTGGATCCAAAACGCAAAGGCTTAATGGGGCCCTGTGTTCAACAAACAGGCACGGACTCAAGCAGATAAAAGAAGCAGAGGTCATCAAACCTGCGTCCTATTTATCGACTCAAGAACCGCACCTGAAGATCAAACACGGGCATGAGCCCGCGTTGGTGGTTCACATTCAAAAGGGATTTAAGAGTTAAAAGAACTCTGTAAACCCTTTTAATGGCGGAAACTGAGTCCGATGGTTCTAAATACCTGAAATAGGGGATTCCTGTATGGAGGAACCACCCATTTGGGTCTCAGGAATGACCGCCTTTGAAGACGAAGCAGTATGCTTAACTTTTGGTGCCATTGCGACGAGGAATCGGTGTTGGGGATGAAAGAAACGAGAAGAACAAAAAGCTTCGAGTTTTCTTAACCCTAAGAGGTTCAAACGAAGAAGAAGAGTCTAATGATGACTCTTGAAAGACTGTCGCCTTTTATAGGCACAGTGATTCGCAGAGATACGCGGCGCTGGGCTCGACGCCTAATCTCTGCCTGACGCGTGGAAAGCATATTTAATGCAGCACGAAATTCGCGCGCCAAAAAGAAGATGTCCCCTCAATTCTACTGGACACGTGGCAACGCACTTACAGCACGGATTCACATTCAACAGTTGCGTCTTCATCCAAAAAAAAAACGCGTCCCTCCGAAGGTCGCGCCTTTTCAACTAGGCCAAAGTTGCGTCTACTCCACAGAGCGACAGCCGCGTCTTCATCCCAAAAGACGCATTCCTACAGAAGGTGCGTCTTTAAAGCAGCATAATCCCTGCGTTTGTAGGACTTGTATTTGTCCTTGCTTCTGCAATTCAGTTCTACAGTACACTGGCACAAGCAGACGACTGTCCACCCCTGGTTTAAGGAACACTAACGACAAACTCAGAGCATCGGGAGGTATAGACTGCGTATCTAGACACTCGCCACGATCATTTTTTATGGCTTCAAAGAATTCAATAGTACACTCACGAAGGCCATATTTCAAACAAGATCAAGCTCGGAGCATTGGCAGTCCAATCATGAGAAGTATGAATTCAACCAGAGTCCAAAGTATTTCGAAATCCGTCCCAGTTAACCGCGGAATATCGAAAACTTTAGAGGGGGTTCTGTAGGCTGTCTAAAAATTAATGAGGACAAGTTATCAAAAAGCAGAGTCTAAACTCCAGACGCAGGGCTAATCATAGCTATCACTGCAATACCAAGGCGCGAGGGTCGAAATCCGCATCTCAGCATCACTGCGGCGCTAAGGCGCGAGGGTCGAAACCCGCGTCTCGGCATCACTGCAAAACGCGCGTCTCAGCATCACTGCGGCACCAAGGCGCGAGGGTCGAAACCCGCGTCTCGGCATCACTGCAGCACCAAGGCGCGAGGGTCAAAACCCGCGTCTCAGTTGTAACTGCCCTTGTTATGGGGTCAATCACGGCCCACATAACAAGGAAGTTAACCCCTATTATGGAGCGTTTTTAGGGGGCACGTTCACCTCTGGAACCTCTATAAATAACCCCTCTTGCTATTGAGAAGGGGTCGGTTGGTTGATTAGATAATTCTTGGAGAGGAACTTGGCCCGTGAGCTATAGAAGCCCGAGACTTCCACCAAAAAGAAAGAGAGTCTAGCTCTTCAAACAACTTGCTGCGTACAGGTTAAACTTGCTTATAATCTCTTGGAGATTCCTGGTCAACCGAAGCTGTGTCACTCCATCGACCATCCAAAGAGAAGATCCCCAAAAGTTCTTGACGTTCACCCAGTCAACGAAAAATAAGATTCACTTTCCATCACCACCTGAAGAACCCAGCATTAAACAAAGGGGAGATTCAAGTCTCAACATCTTCCCTCTCTTGTAATTGGAGTGTACATCCATTGTAATCTTTCAATTGATTCAAGGAAATTTTACAAGGAACCCTATTCTCCCGTGAAACAGTTACCTTGTTCGTTCTTCTCCCCCAAAACCAAATCCTCTATGTACATTATCAAACCCATAACATTAGTACCTATATGCCCAATGAGGTCACCGCCTATGAAAAGCTTTTCTCTAATGGGTATGCATTGCACAGTCTCACCTAAATCCTCTCAATATCACATACTTTTAATAAGATTTACAAATACATGAAGCAAAACTCAATGAAAATAATCTCATAGAGATTAAGAATGAATCTTCCAAAAATTATATTAAAACAAATGCATTAAAAAATTATGTATTAATACAAAAATCATTAAAATTAGGACATACAAGTATAATCAAATATGAATTGAGTAGATAATAAAAATAAAATGTATAGCATGAAGATCAAGCGTATTTCGTGAATTATATATGTATATCATATAGTTTTTAGAAAACTAGCATGTACAATAATCAAAATAAGATTTGCATATAAATATCAAAACATGCTGGAGAAAAAATCTAATCTTAAGTATAAATATAAGGCTCATCAAAACTAGGATATACGCATATAACCAAACAATAGTTGAGTACACAAAAGATATGAATTAATTTTGGCACAAAATTAAAAGTGTATCTCAAAAGTTATACAATTGTACCATAAATTCTAATAAAATTTGCATTTAAACTTATAATCAAAGCATGTAAACCAAGATATGATAAAATATCATCAATTAAAAGCATATATAAACATAATGTGGAGGATAGAGATAGTTACCAACACGAACTATTCTCCATTTATAAAAAATAAGGTGGTCCTCCCACCTAAACTCCTTGATAGTGATGCATCCATTGATATGTCCATTAAGGTCCAACTGCATGTACCACCAAGGCATCAATCCTCTCATGTCTTGTGAGAGCCCACACCTACATTAAAATAATTAGTGTGGTCTTTGATACCCAAATCTTTTTGGGTCCTTGAGTGTAACGCCCCGATCCTGCGGGTACGGTGACGTTACTGCAACGTATATACGCAGGTCAGAAATACCCTCACGTATATACGCTAAGCATCAGTACAGGCAAGAATCAGAGTACGGAAGCAAGTGGTGCATTTTACATTCCAACATATGAGTATAATTACAAAGTTATCACCAGAGGTGATCCAATATTACATGAATATTACATCACCAGAATGGCGCAATTGCGGGAAAACAAGAGACATACAAGAGAAAACAGTATAAAAGGCACTCACGAGTTTACTACAAGGAAACTCGAGAGACACAGGGGCCTGGAAGGATGGAGCTCTGAACGGTCTGCTGAAGATCCACGCTACCACTGCGCTACTCTGATCAGCAACAAGGAGGATCCACACGCTCCAAACTCCGAAACCTGGACATGAGAATCCAGAGGAGTCAGAACTCCCTAGGCGAGTGGTGAGGCAAAAGCCAAGTGGCGAGCCAGAATGGGCATAAGTGTGTATACAACAATTGATATCCGGCACAGAAGACAAGAGGGTTAGAACACAAATATAGCAGGTATGAACAGGTATAACATAAACATCATAAAACAGGAAATCCGATATAAAACCCGATTACGAGCAAAACCGATTGTACAAGCTTAGGTCACGACTTCGTGACTAGTACATCGAAGGAATAATCCAAACAAGGAACCCTCATCTATATACCTTTATCTCATATCATCGTAATCCAAGCGTATAGAACCAGAGTTGCAAACCACACAGTAGTCATAACAGGAGTTCATAACAAGAATAATCGGAATCATAACAAGCATAACGGGAGTCCATAACAGGATCATAGCAGGAATCAAGACAGGCATTATTGGAGTCATAACAGGCATAACAGGAATCATAATGGGCATCATAACAGGCATGACAGGAGTCTTATATTATTATTACTCGTCTGACTCATATATCTAGGTATGTGTCCTGGTGTACATCCCAACACACATACATCCATATATAAGCAAGCCGAGGATGTTAGTTAGAAGCAGATGAGACTGATAGCTCCTCTTATAGTAGTTCCCGTACGCCCGGGACCAGCTTGAGGGCCTTAAATCCCCCTAACACGCATCTTCTGAGGGCCTTAAATCCCTCTAACACGAATCGTCAGTTCAGGTATTCCACTACTATAAGCAAGGCATCATTCCGGCATCCATCACTTCCTCCCATTCCCCGTGTAAGTTGTCCTTTTTATGGCTTATCAATGTTATCAGATTACGGGAATAACAGGTCATGACAGGAAATTGCCCTACAGATTCAAGAGGTGGCCCCCACAGATTCAAGAGGTGGCCCCACCCATGTATGTGGTGTGGCACTTTGTTCCATGTGGCACTTTGCTCTGAGGGGATGGATTCTAGAGGTGGCCCCCACAGATTCAAGAGGTGGCCCCCACCACGCATGTGGTGTGGCACTTAGTTCCATGTGGCACTTAGTTCCATTCAGGAATACAGGTCACTGTATACAATACAGGATAACAAGGCAGGATTCCCGTAAAGGTGATAATCACAAAGTCAAGTTATCATGCTGGGTGTCAAGTGATAGCATGACAGGATGATGATATATTAGCAGGTAACAAGTCATGTAATAACAACATATAATACAAGTCCCGAGGAAAAGGTCCATATTCAAGAAGGTGATTAACCACAGCTGTCAGCCAAAGTTAGTCGACTAGGAATTTATGGGTAGTTGACTAATCAAGGAGTTAGTCGACCAAAGACAAGGACAAGTCAACTAGCTAGGCTGCGTTTGGGAGAGCTGCGTTTCAAGAGGAAGGTTAGTCGACTAGGGCGTTAGGGGTAGTCGACTTGATAAAGCCGCGTCTGAGAGAGCCGCGTCTCAGGCAGAAAGGTTAGTCGACTTGGAAATTGTGGGTAGTCGACTAGTCAAGGTCGCGTCTCAGAGGACCGCGTCTCAAGGGAGCAGCGTTAGTCGACTGGGAACAATGGATAGTCGACTAATAAAGTCCGCGTCTCAAAGATCCGCGTCTTCAGAAGAAAAGTTAGTCGACTAGGGGCGATTGCCAAGTCGACTAGGAATGCTGCGTTTCCAAGAAGGGCGCGTTTCAGAAAAGAGTTAGTCGACTGGGGGAAACATGCAGTCGACTAACAGAGTTGCGTTCTCAGAAATAGGACTGCGTTTCAAAGGGCTAGTCGACTTATGAATTGGTCAAGTCGACTAATACTGCCAAACAGTGAGCAAGACTAACTTTGGAAGTTATGTTTGTTGATATGCAAATACAAGTTAACCAAGTCTTTGGCGAGGAAAAGCACTCGCCTAAAGGTGATCCTTGCTGCGTCCAACGAAGGGAAGTTCGGCCCCAATCCAAAAGGAGGGTACCGGCCCTAAGTCTTGCCGCCGGAGAAGAACGCGGCCCAATCCAAAGGAGTGACGGTCTTCACAAGAGATGGAGAGAGGTTGAAGGTGCAATCTAGTTCACTTGGTCAAAATGGGATTTTGCAAACGGTGCCACGGGGAGCGACGAGTTGCTAGTATGAAAGAGCTCGCCGTGGAGGTGAAGATGGTATACTTGGTGGTGGCCAAGAGGTGTAGGTGGTGGTAGAGATGGTGGAGGAGTTGGTTTCTCTTGAGGTTTCTTGGTGGAAAAGAGGGTGATATGGATGGTTGGAGTTGATGTCTTTGCTGTTGGAGTGGTGGAGGAGATGGAGAAGGAAGAAGTGGTGGTGTTGGTGAAGGAGATGGTGGCCAAAGGAGGGAGGAGGAGGCTCTTGGTGGCTTCTCTGTTGGTAGCTGCAGGAAACAAGAAAGAAGGAGAAGAGAAATGAAAGAGAGAGAAGGAGGTGGGGTATTTATATATGAGGGAAGTAATGATTGCAAGTTTGACTTTGAAGCCAAAGAATGAAACTTGCGTTTCATTGGAAGGAGATGGGCTGCGTCTCAACAAAATGGTTGGCTGCGTTTAGGCCAAAATGGGCCAAACGCGGGAATCAAGGCTGCGTCCAAGGAAGATGCCAAAGCTGCGTTTCACAAAAAGACAAAAGTCATGATGACTTGATGGGAGTTGATAGCAGCGCATTAAATGCAGCATGGGGAGGTGAGGAGAGGATCTCTGCATTAAATGCAGAATCCCAGGTAGGTGAATGCCGCGTTTGAAGAAAGAGAGAGAAAATGGGGAAAAGACAAGAGTGGAATATATGGGGCAATCTCCTCGGTATCTGGGAAAGTACTGAAAACTCCGGAAAAGCCCAAAAATGAAATAACTCAGAAAGTTTTCCAAAAATTCTCAAAAATAATAGATATTATAAAATGATTTTTGGCAAAATCGGTTTTCAAAGATTCAACCTCATTTTCCAGATAAAATCCTGAAGTCAACCGTCAATACCGGTATACACCGGATTGCCGGATTTCGATAAAATCTGATAAATCCCATAAAATGCATTGGGATAGAAAATATGATTTTAAGAAGTAATGTCAAAAGGCACTTTTAGAAATTCCAAACCTTTGTAAATTAAAAATTCGGGTATCGGTCAACGAGACTGGCCGACACCGGTTTGAAGATTTCCAACTTAATCCAAGAAAATTCCAGAAAATTATAGAAAATCTAGAATATTGAAAAATGATGTTTAAAACTGAAATCGGTCAAATCGGAATACCAGAAAGACTAAATCGAGCAATACTCTGAGGTCGGGCCTTCGGTTCAGACTAAGGCTGACTCCGAATCCACGAATCCAAATCCAACATAAAACAATCATACTAATAATTCATAATACAAAACAAATACAGGAAGTAAATCAAAAATACGATCGAGAAATCTGAATACGCAACTAAGTACGTATTCCAGGAGCGGGGTGTTACAATCCATCCACCTTACAAAAAATTGCGTCCTCGCAATTTCGATAAGGGGTAAATTGAACACAAAGAGAACAAGGGCGGGAATAAAGGCTTCGAAAAACCAAAACAGGGGTAAGATGAACACAGGAGGGACCAGGATGGACAATGAGAGGATGATGAAGTGGAATATTTAGAAAGATAATCAACCCAAGGTACAAAAGATCAGGGGTAACTGGACAAGGGTAACCAACTCAAAATACAAAAGGTTAGGGGTTGCTGTTACAGTGACATCCTCAGGGTCCCTGTTCCGGATACTGAGTTTCATATTCTACTGCTGCCCTCGTCTGATGCCTCTGCCGCCATGTTGTAGACTTGGCCTCTGCCATAATCTGCTCTTGCTCCTCTCTGTAATTGATCATGCTGCCGGGGTGGAAATGGAGCTCTTTGGTCTACGGGTTCTGGGTTCCTTCTCAGTGGTGGGGCTGGAAGTGGTGGGGCTGAAAGTGCTGGTCTAATTGTGCCATATTTCCTATCCTTCTGAACGGGCAATCCTTATTGCATGACTCCCTGTCCCACATGCTAAACATAGTCCATTGGCCATTCGACAATCTTTCCTATAATGTCCAGGCTTGTGGCAGAAATTGCATATGATCTGAGGAAGAGGAGGTTGGAATGGTCGCTTGACTATCGGGCCATTGATTGCCCTAGCCGTATCTTCTTCATTCATCAACTGAAAGGATCTCCTTACTGACTTGTTCTGCACCTGGTTCTCACTCTTCTTCTCCAGTCCTCGTTCTACTTCACGGGCAATGGAGAGAACCTGGAAATACGTCTTCAGCTGTTGAGGAATAAGAAGCATCTGGACATCCATCTTCAGCCCTTGCTGAAATCGCTAGCCCGTTTTTCTTCGTCTGTCACCATGTAAGGTGCAAACCTGCTAAGCCTTAAGAATTCGGCAGCATATTCATCCACTGACCGATTCCGTTGTTGTAGCCGGATAAATTGTTCTTCCATTTCCTTTTGAGCTGTTGCCGGGAAGAATCTCTCATAGAAACCCTTTGAGAACTGGTCCCATGTGATGGGTTTCTCCAGTGTTGCTTCTTCCGCCAACCACCATGTTCGGGCCACATCCTTTAATTGTATCTTGGCCACTTCCACTTGGTTCTCATCAAGGACTCGGGCCGCCTTCAAAAGTCTGTTGTGTCTATCAGCCACTGTTCTGCATCCAGAGGCTTCTCCGTTCCTGAAAGATCGCCGGCTGTAGTCTCCTGAAATCTGACACGTTGCCTGGCCTCTGTTCTCGGGGTGCAACCAGCAGTCCTTGACGTAGAAGCTCTGTCTGCTGTTGTTGACTCTGCATCATCCCTTGAAGTATCCTTATCATACCATCACTGTCTCTGTTGGGTCATCTTGAGAAGTACCAGCACCATTACGTGTTCCCCGTCTTTCCATATTTGAGTTGGTTGAAGTAGGTAACAAGAAGAAACTGGAAGGTAAAAGATTGAAGGTCTTAGGATTCAAGAAATGGATCAGAAGAAGAGAAAGATAACTTTGCACTTGTAGTTGGATTGTATAATCAAGACTCATGCATTCCAGTTGCAAATTTCTTTACCATTATTTTGCCGTCTGGACGTACTGAGGATGTAGAGCCTAAGCTCTGATACCACCCTGTAACGCCCCGATCCTGCGGGTACGGAGACGTTACTGCAACGTATATACGCAGGTCAGAAATACCCTCACGTATATACGCTAAGCATCAGTACAGGCAAGAATCAGAGTACGGAAGCAAGTGGTGCATTTTACATTCCAACATATGAGTACAATTACAAAGTTATCACCAGAGGTGATCCAATATTACATGAATATTACATCCCAGAATGGCGCAATTGCGGGAATACAAGAGACATACAAGAGTAAACAGTATAAAAGGCACTCACGAGTTTACTACAAGGAAACTCGAGAGACACAGGGGGCCTGGAAGGATGGAGCTCTGAACGGTCTGCTGAAGATCCACGCTACCGCTGCGCTACTCTGATCAGTAACAGGGAGGATCCACACGCTCCAAGCTCCGAAACCTGGACATGAGAATCCAGAGGAGTCAGAACTCCCCAGGCGAGTGGTGAGGCAAAAGCCAAGTGGCGAGCCAGAATGGCATAAGTGTGTATACAACAATTGATATCCGGCACAGAAGACAAGAGGGTTAGAACACAAATATAGCAGGTATGAACAGGTATAACATAATCATCATAAAACAAGAAATCCGATATAAAACCCGATTACGAGCAAAACCGATTGTACAAGCTTAGGTCACGACTTCGTGAGACTAGTACATCGAAGGAATAATCCAAACAAGGAAACCCTCATCTATATACCTTTATCTCATATCATCGTATCCAAGCGCATAGAACCAGAGTTGCAAACCACACAGTAGTCATAACAGGAGTTCATAACAAGAATAACCGGAATCATAACAAGCATAACGGGAGTCCATAACAGGAATCATAGCAGGAATCAAGACAGGCATTATTGGAGTCATAACAGGCATAACAGGAATCATAACGGGCATCATAACAGGCATGACAGGAGTCTTATATTATTATTACTCGTCTGACTCATATATCTAGGTATGTGTCCTGGTGTACATCCCAACACACAATACATCCATATATAAGCAAGCCGAGGATTGTTATTGGAAGCAGATGGAGAACTGATAGCTCCTCTTATAGTAGTTCCCGTACGCCCGGGACCAGCTTGAGGGCCTTAAATCCCCCTAACGCGCATCTTCTGAGGGCCTTAAATCCCTCTAACACGAATCGTCAGTTCAGGTATTCCACTACTATAAGCAAGGCATCATTCCGGCATCCATCACTTCCTCCCATTCCCCGTGTAAGTTGTCCTTTTTATGGCTTATCAATGTTATCAGATTACGGGAATAACAGGTCATGACAGGAAGTTGCCCTACAGATTCAAGAGGTGGCCCCCACAGATTCAAGAGGTGCCCCCACCATGTATGTGGTGTGGCACTTTGTTCCATGTGGCACTTTGCTCTAGGGGATGGATTCTAGAGGTGGCCCCCACAGATTCAAGAGGTGGCCCCCACCACGCATGTGGTGTGGCATTTTGCTCCGTGTGGCACTTAGTTCCATGTGGCACTTAGTTCCATTCAGGAATAACAGGTCACTGTATACAATACAGGATAACAAGGCAGGATTCCCGTAAAGGTGATAATCACAAAGTCAAGTTATCATGCTGGGTGTCAAGTGATAGCATGACAGGATGATGATATTAGCAGGTAACAAGTCATGTAATAACAACATATAATACAAGTCCCGAGGAAAAGGTCCATATTCAAGAAGGTGATTAACCACAGCTGTCAGCCAAAGTTAGTCGACTAGGAATTTATGGGTAGTCGACTAATCAAGGAGTTAGTCGACCAAAGACAAGGGACAAGTCGACTAGCTAGGCTGCGTTTGGGAGAGCTGCGTTTCAAGAGGAAGGTTAGTCGACTAGGGCGTTAGGGGTAGTCGACTTGATAAAGCCGCGTCTGAGAGAGCCCGCGTCTCAGGCAGAAAGGTTAGTCGACTTGGAAATTGTGGGTAGTCGACTAGTCAAGGTCGCGTCTCAGAGGACTGCGTCTCAAGGGAGCTGCGTTAGTCGACTGGGAACAATGGATAGTCGACTAATAAAGTCCGCGTCTCAAAGATCCGCGTCTTCAGAAGAAAAGTTAGTCGACTAGGGGCGATTGCCAAGTCGACTAGGAATGCTGCGTTTCCAAGAAGGGCGCGTTTCAGAAAAGAGTTAGTCGACTGGGGGAAACATGCAGTCGACTAACAGAGTTGCGTTCTCAGAAATAGGACTGCGTTTCAAGGGGCTAGTCGACTTATGAATTGGTCAAGTCGACTAATACTGCCAAACAGTGAGCAAGACTAACTTTGGAAGTTATGGTTTGTTGATATGCAAATACAAGTTAACCAAGTCTTTGGCGAGGAAAAGCACTCGCCTAAAGGTGATCCTTGCTGCGTCCAACGAAGGGAAGTTCGGCCCCAATCCAAAAGGAGGGTACCGGCCCTAAGTCTTGCCGCCGGAGAAGAACGCGGCCCAATCCAAAGGAGTGACCGGTCTTCACAAGAGATGGAGAGAGGTGAAGGTGCAAGTCTAGTTCACTTGGTCAAAATGGGATTTTGCAAACGGTGCCACGGGGAGCGACGAGTTGGCTTGTATGAAAGAGCTCGCCGTGGAGGTGAAGATGGTATACTTGGTGGTGGCCAAGGAGGTGTAGGTGGTGGTAGAGATGGTGGAGGAGTTGGGTTCTCTTGAGGTTTCTTGGTGGAAAAGAGGGTGATATGGATGGTTGGAGTTGATGTCTTTGCTGTTGGAGTGTGGAGGAGATGGAGAAGGAAGAAGTGGTGGTGTTGGAAGGAGATGGTGCCAAAGGAGGGAGGAGGAGGCTCTTGGTGGCTTCTCTGTTGTAGCTGCAGGAAACAAGAAAGAAGGAGAAGAGAAATGAAAGAGAGAGAAGGAGGTGGGGTATTTATATATGAGGGAAGTAATGATTGCAAGTTGACTTTGGAAGCCAAAGAATGAAACTTGCGTTTCATTGGAAGGAGATGGGTTGCGTCTCAACAAAATGGTTGGCTGCGTTTAGGCCAAAATGGGCCAAACGCGGGAATCAAGGCTGCGTCCAGGGAAGATGCCAAAGCTGCGTTTCACAAAAAGACAAAAGTCATGATGACTTGATGGGAGTTGATAGCAGCGCATTAAATGCAGCATGGGGAGGTGAGGAGAGGATCTCTGCATTAAATGCAGAATCCCAGGTAGGTGAATGTCGCGTTTGAAGAAAGAGAGAGAAAATGGGGAAAAGACAGAGTGGAATATATGGGGCAATCTCCTCGGTATCTGGGAAAGTACTGAAAACTCCGGAAAAGCCCAAAAATGAAATAACTCGGAAAGTTTCCCAAAAATTCTCAAAAATAATAGATATTATAAAATGATTTTTGGCAAAATCGGTTTTCAAAGATTCAACCTCATTTTCCAGATAAAAATCCTGAAGTCAACCGTCAATACCGGTATACACCGGATTGGCCGGATTTCGATAAAATCTGATAAATCCCATAAAATGCATTGGGATAGAAAATATGATTTTAAGAAGTAATGTCAAAAGGCACTTTTAGAATTCTAAACCGTTTGTAAATTAAAAATTCGAGTATCGGTCAACGAGACTGGCCGACACCGGTTTTGAAGATTTCCAACTTAATCCAAGAAAATTCCAGAAAATTATAGAAAATCTAGAATATTAGAAAATGATGTTTAAAACTAAAATCGGTCAAATCGGAATACCAGAAAGACTAAATCGAGCAATACTCTGAGGTCGGGCCTTCAGTTCAGACTAAGGCTGACTCCGAATCCACGAATCCAAATCCAACATAAAACAATCACACTAATAATTCATAATACAAAATAAATACAGGAGTAAATCAAAAAATACGATCGAGAAATCTGAATACGCAACTA